>CAKNYM010044147.1:60535-93878 GCA_932195095.1 Andricus curvator
CAAATTTTTAAGATATTTCCAACGATTTTAAAGAATTTTAAAGATTTAAGTATTTTTTAAAAATTTCAAAGGATTTTAAAGGATTTGAAATATCTTACTGCATTTTAAATATATTTCAATAATTTGAAGTGATTTACAAGAATCATAAAGATATTATGATATTTTTAAAAATTCCAAGGAATTTTCAAGTGCTATAAAAAGTTAAAAGGGATTTCAAAAGATTTAAAATATTTTAGGATATTTGAAAAGATTCCAAGAAATATTCAGTGAATTTCAATAATTTAAAGGAAATTCAATGAATTTATAAGATTTTAGGGAATTTAAAAAAATTCCAATGAATTTTCAAGAGCTATAAAAATTTCAAGAGATTTCAAAAAATTTCCAAATAATAAAAAATTATTTTAGGATATTTGAAAAAATTCCAAGAAATTTTCAGTGAATTTCAATAATTTAAAGGAAATTGAATGAATTTGGAAGATTTTAGGTTATTTTTTAAAAATTCCAAGGAATTTACTAGAGCTTTAAAAAATTTGAAGGGATTTCAAAAGATTTTAAAGGACTTGAAATATAATGGGATATTTTTAATATACTTTTATAATCTGAAGTGATTAAATTGATTTTAATGATTTTAGGGTATTTTTGAAAAATTCCAAGAAATTTCATTCTCAAGGAAGAATTTTAAAAAGTTTCAAGGAATATCAAAAGATTTCGAGGGATTTGAAAGATTTTGGATATTTTTAATAATTCCAGGAAATTGTTATGAGCTTTACAAAATTTAAAGGGTTTTCAACAGTTTTTAAAAGTTTGAAATATTTGAGGGTATTTTAAAAGATTCTAAGGAATTTTAAATAAATTTCAATAATTTGAAGGTATTGTAAAGGATTTTAAATTCAAAGGGTTTGAAATATTTTTGCAATGAATTTTAAATGAATTTGAAATTCACGCTGAATTCTTAATAATTTATTCTGAATTCTTTTAAAATATTTATAATTCACTTGAATTTTTTTAATTCACTTGAATTCATCTGAATTCACCCAATTTAACTCAATTCAAATTATTTTTTTGAATTTTGAAAAGTATTTGTTTAATTTAGAAAGAAAAAAATCAATTACAAAACATACCGTTAAAATAATTATTTGTCCTAAGTTTTACATTTTTTTCATAAAAAATAAGGTTTTTTCTTTTATAAGAAATGACTGATAATAGTATTTCAATTCTTAAAATCATAGAAAACTTTTTTTCATAGACCTAATTTTTGGTGAAAAAGCTACCTTAAATTCCCGTAAATTCACACCAATTTTACTGAAATCAATGGAATTTTTTGGATTTTATCATTTTTTCCAAATTAATTTAAATTCACTTTTTTCAAGTAAGTTAGGACGTGGCAGCCCCGAGAATAATAAATTTAAATTCAAAATTATTTTAAAAACTAAGTTTTGCGGCCACCCTGATTTTCCATTATCTATCGAGCACTAATAGTACGTTCAAAACGTGCTTTAGAGATACTTAAGGGCAACCTCCCTACAGTGGATAATGCGACCTACAGTGGATAATCACTAATTAAAAATACTAATGTACGTAAAATAATTAATTTAATTAGCAGTCAAGACACTACATGCTAATAAATTAAAATTATAATAATTTTTCTTTTATTTGTGCTCCTAATTAATGATTATCCACTGTAGCATTATCCACTGTAGAGAGGGATCCCCTACACACTTTAGGATACGAATTCTGGAAGCTCTTAATAAGGCATTGTCGATATCGATATATTGTTGGAATCTCAATAACGATCATTCGTTATAGTAGAAACAGTGTTGCAGCCATGACAAAGATTTAATGTTTCAAAAGGTATTAAAATAAAAGATTATGAAAATAATATTATAAATATTATAATATAAGATAGAAATCGTCGATTTCAAAAGTCATTATATAAACGTACGGCATAATATTATATATACTATCACATCTCGGCGATCGTTTCATGATTTTGATACAGATTTTTAGGGGAAACCTCCCTACAGTGGATAATTCAGCCTACAGTTAATGATTAACTAAAAATATTAATATTTGTAAAATAATTCATTTAATGTATTTAATAGTTAAGACACTATACGTACTAATAAATTAAAATTAAAATAAATTATTTTTCTTTCATTTGTGCTCTTAATTAATGATTATCCACTGTAGGTTGCATTATCCACTGTGGGGAGGTTGCCCCTACCTACTTATTTTCGATTACTTTTTCTATTCTCTCAATTTTTCTATGTCGTAATCTACAGTCTACTCTAAAAAATTCTTATTTTACGATACTGTAGGCTCCGTTAAAAAATAATTTGATGGTAAAAACAGAATGAATGTCATTGTATTGAGTGAGTTGTAACAATGCAATAAGTCATAGTTTATATAGTATATAAATTATATACCCTGAGATCTACGATAATATATGAAGCATAATTTAACATTTATTTTAGGCGATTAATATTGTGCGTGTCTATTAGGGTGGTCCAAATTTTTTTTAAATACCATTAAAATTATTCCTTTTGGTGTCGAAATGACCCCTAATTTTTGCCAGAATTAAAAAAAATGCCTGTCGAAATAAAAATAAATCCATTAGCAGCGATTATTTAAATTAGATAAGCATTTTATTTACAATAACCGTCTTGAGAAAAAAATTAGGACTTTTTTGGACCACCCTAGTGTTTATTATAATTATAATACTTGTTTATTAAATTTTTTTCTGAAGAAACACGCAGTTATAATTAAGCTCTTATTGTACGAATGTGAAGCTGTTTTGTGTGTCGTGTAGCCTCGAAAACGAGGGAGTTCTTGCCAAAATTATATTTTCGTAATCGAAATATTTCGCATTTACTTTTATCTGTTAATGTCAGAGGCTACATGGAAAATATCCGAAACGTTCAATATAGATCTTAATTTATTCCAAAAGTTTTTGCGTTCACTTATTTTGTCACAAATTCCTTCTATTCTGAGTTTCATTAAACTAGCTTGTGGTTTTTCAATTTGAAGAGAAAAATCATTTTTGATGCAAAATAAAAAGATTATTTGTTAAAATTTTTTTGAATATTCAAATTAGAGCTAAAATTAGATTCCGTGATCTGAGAACAAGGAAATAAGTGTTATCAGTTTGTTTTAAAAATTTTATAAATAAAATTGTGCTAAGATAATTGAGAAAATTAAAAGATTTTTGAAGATTTCAGATGTGTCGAAAAATAATTTAGAAAACTTTAAAGGTAAGTAATTTTACAGGATTATACAAAATATTAATCTCTTTAAAACTTCTTAAATTCCTAAATATCTTTTAAAATGATTCGAAGTTTTACTAAAATTATTTCTAAGTTCTTAAAACTTTTTTTTATTCTCTTCAAACCTTTCAAAATTCTTAAAATGCTTATAAACTTTTTGTTCGAAATCGTCAAAAATTTGATCGTTGGATTTGTCTACTTGTCTATTTGATTTGGAATTTGTCGAAGTAATGTAGGCGAAAAATTTGTTAAATAAAATGTTATTGTAGCTTGTGTCCTTTTTCCAAATAGTCGTTTTTCAACAAATTTAATTTTTTTATTTTGAATGTTACTTTTGACAATTAAAACAAAAACTACGCATCCAATCAAAAAATAATCGATGACAAATTTCGATGAGTTTTCTATCTTTTTCGGAAGAATAAAATTTTGTCTATTCATTTTTTTCATACCTTGTGTCGTTTGTCCAAAAATTTAATTTTTTTGTTTTTAATGTCGCTTTTTTCCGAATAAAAGACGCATCCTATCAAAAAATGATTAATCACGAATTTGTAGCTATTTTTTGGATGAATAAATTTTGTTTATTAATTTTCTCGTAGCTCGTATATTTTGTCCACAAATGTAATTTTTTTAATTACTAACATTTTTTCTGTATTGTAGTAGATTTTTACTTCACTGTTCGATTTATAAAAAATTTATCTTGGTTCTTGATTTTTTTGAAATTTGCATATTGATTACTTCTACGATGTTTGATTCGAAGTATTTGAAAGCAAAAAGAATTTAAAATTCGTAAGCATATTAATAAAGAGGGAGTAGTTGAATTTTCCGTTTAAAAAATTTAATTTGAACCAAAAAAGGAAATTTCAACAAAATAGTTTTTGGAACCAAAGAAATAAATTTTCAACTATAATGATGAAACTTTAATAAGAAAATTAAGTTTAAACCAAATAGTTGAATTTTCGACCAAAAATATGAATTTTCAACCACTAAGGTTCATTTTGTACCAAAAAGGAGGGATATTCAACAAAATACATGAATTATTTTTAACCAAAAAGACAAATTGTCAACCAAAAAAAATTTGACCAAATAGTTAAAATTTCAACCGAAAAAGACAAATTTGCAACAAAATTGAGTTTACCTAGACATTTTTTTAATTCCTAAAAAATTAAAGAATTGTCTTGAATTCTTCCATATTCTTTTTCCACAAATTTTGAAATCTTTAAAACTTAAAATTATTATTTTGTAATTAAACTTAAACCATTTAAAATTTTCCCAGAAATCTTTAAAAAAGTTAATCTCAAAATCTTTCGAAATTTTTAAAAAGCTTCTAAATTTTTGTTTGAATTCTTGAAAATAACTTTTTCCCATAATTTGATTTTTCTTATTTCTCTTTGAACGTGTACAAAAGTTGACAAATTATGTGTGGATGAAGTAAAATTATTTATTTGGAAATTTCGATATACAAAATCGATGGTGCAGAATATTCATAAATCGTTATTAAAAGATAAACAACCAGGCCATGTCCTGATAAAACAAAACGTGTGGTCAACTTCAAAACTTAAAAAAGGTCAGTGGCCTTTTTCATACGTGATTTGATAGTTTCATCAAAGATATTTTTCATTGTTGAGGAAACTACTTACCGACTGAGACCAGTGATACCAATGTTCGCGCCTTTTGCTACTGCGCTTGCGTTCGGGCCGCGCACTGGTTGGCCGCAGTTGGCGCGCAATTTAAAATTGGAATTAAAAACAATTCTTGTAATTTGAATAAATAATTTTTGAAAAATGCACAAGAATGTATATAAATTGTACAATTTCTGATTTGAGACAAGAAAAAAATTTATAACACATACATTTTTAAATAACAGTTCATTTTGTGTCAAAATAGTCTCTAATGATAGGTCAAAATCAATAAAATTCGTCCAATTTCAATTTAAAATTTGTCGAAACGTTTCGGCTGCTATGTCAGCCCTCATCAGTCAAATTATTTATTGCTAAACAAAAAATTATTTACATCGAAGTTAAAACATTCATAACCATCATTTACAAAAATCAATAAAAAGAGAGCATACCTGATATTATGATGGTAAAAATATCAAAACAATTCATAAATTTGTAATCTCCACTTAAAAAATAAAGAAAAATTTGTTTAAAAATTATATCAAACACTTCAAAATGTTTAAAACAAAACAAAACTTGAATTATGAACGAAGGACAGAAACCATTAATGAGTCGTTGACGGGTGACATTGTCAGACTGAAGAAATTAATTTGTAGAAACTCTAAAATTGAGAAACCAAGTATGAAGGTAAGTATACCATTGATGATAATAAATTTTCATTAACAAAAATGATGATAACGTAAATATTAGATTCGAGCATAATAATTTTCCAGATCAGTATAAACCTCTTACCAAAATATAGTATAATCACTACCTGTATTATCATCAATGGTATACTTACCTTCATAATTGGTTTCTCAATTTTAGAGTTTCTACAAATTAATTTCTTCAGTCTGACAATGTCATCCGTCAACGACTCATTAATGGTTGCTGTCCTTCGTTCATAATTCAAGTTTTGTTTTGTTTTAAACATTTTGAAGTGTTTGATATAATTGAAAAAAAAAATTTTTCTTCATTTTTTAAGTGGAGATTACAAATTTATGAATTGATTTGATATTTTTACCATCATAATATCAGGTATGCTCTCTTTTTATTGATTTTTGTAAATGATGGTTATGAATGTTTTAACTTCGATGTAAATAATTTTTTGTTTAGCAATACATATTTTGACTGATGAGGGCTGACACATCAGCCGAAACGTTTCGACAAATTTTAAATTGAAATTGGACGAATTTTATTGATTTTGACCTATCATTGGAGACTATTTTGACACATATCTACAAGGTCGTGACTTATTATCAGCAACAGTTTATTTTCTTTGACTTCCAAAGAATAACTTATATTTTACAAAACATTTAATTTCAGATGTCTAAAATCAGAAGTTGTACAATTTATATACATTTATGTGCATTTTCCAATAACTATTTATTTAAATTACAAGAATTGTTTTTAATTCCAATTTTGAATTGCGCGCCAACTGCGGCCAACCAGTGCGCGGCCCGAACGCAAGCGCAGTAGCAAAAGGCGTCATCATTGACTCAGACCAAAGATATTAGCAAAGATTGCTCAGACTTACCTTACTGGGTACATATTAGACAGGAATATGCAACCGCCATATTGGTTCCTGGACAGTTTGCGGGAAACAATGCGATAAGCATGTCGTGTGTTTTAGTTAAAATTAAGTTGAGAATATAATAAAAATGGTGTGCTATAGTACTCCGTTTTGTGAAAACAGAAACGAAGATGGATTTAAACTAAATCGTTTTCGACTAGTACAAAGAGAAAGACTGTCAATATGGATTATAAATTGTAGACGCGACAAATGGTACCGAATTGTAATTCAAAATTATGCGAAGTAAGAACTCACATTTATCAATAAAACAATATAATTTAAATATCTGGGGTCTGATGCTTATGGTTATATGTCATTAAATTGCCTGTGAGCATTTTTTTGGTATTTTAACGCGAAATAAGATCCACAAAAAAGTAAGCTTAGAAACCCGTTTTTTTACAGCACGACGCAAATAAAAAAGACGGATTTTGAATTTCGCGGGGAACCAAGATGGCAGCTTGCATATTCCCATCTAATATAGTACCTTAGCCTTAATAGAAGCTTACATGCCTTACAACTTCTGTAAAAAAAGCTAGTGGCATAGAGGGCGTACTAACCACCAGAAACTTGTCACGATTGACTTGAACGCATTCTGTGAATTTATTTTAAACTAAATTCCTTGATCGGTCATTTTGCGCGGTTTTAATTAAATTTTCTAATCGCCGCCTTATGAAAATAAGAAATCGGGTGAATTTACGAGAAGCAGGATGCAAATCAATCTGACGATCATGTGTGAAAAAGCTGTTCTCTGGACTCTCTGAAGATTTTCCTACCCTAGAACCCGGGACTCTTGGGCGTTTACTTATGAATTCATTGGAGGAAATCATCCCCCAGAATTAGTTTTGACTGTTTAATTGGTTCGGGGTTTCCCCAATTTTATTTTTGGACTGCTTTCAAATTTTTATGTGATATTTCAGAGAAGGGAGAAATGTTTGCCTCTTAAATATCTAGTCGTAAAAATGGTTCTCAGACTTAGAACGGAAATTGGTACTTAATACTACAGTGATTTTTCTCTCGAGCGTAGTTATCTAAAATATATATCACTATTATTTACTTTTACTCTCCAGCTATCTTTCGAGTTCTGTATATAATTTCTAGCCCTTGTAATAAAAGTGATATTTATAAATAAAATAATGATATAAAACGTGAGACATTTCCTCTAAGTTTCTTGACGACTTGTAGAGCTGTAAAATAAATCTTAAAGCTAATTATTTATGAGGCGAGACTAGTTTTTGAGTTCAAGTGCATTTTTAAGAATGTTTCAAGATTATAAAATAACCCAGAACTAGGCTCGCTGTCTCATAAAATAGAAATTCTTATCATTAATTTTATTCTAAAGTCTCCTTATTGGATCTACAATTCTGCCATATTGATCTAGTTTATTAAAGTTCGATTTTAATTTAGATTTGAATTTGCCACGTGACCATAAGAGAATGACTAACGTATAGAAGGGTGAAAGGCTGGTTTGCGGATACGCTTTTAGTATGTTCGCTCTCCGCTAAAAAGATGAGCGCACAGGTGCGATCATCACACCTCCCGCCTTATTTTAAGAAAAATAAAAGGTTTACGTTAAGAAGGAACGAAAAAGTCCTTTTATTCTTTTCTTGCAATATTATTGCATTTTCGACTATTTTTGAGGATCAAACGAGATCAAAGGTGTTTTTTTTTGCTAGCGTTATCAGTTTAATTTTAATTCAAATAATAATTTTAGGTACAAATATTGGTATAAGTGAATTTAAGATAATTTGTATTGATTTAATTAGTACTTTGTATACAGATTATTATTATTATTTTTTTAATTTTAGATTATAGTAAGTTGTAAATGTACATATATTCACTTTTTATTTAATAAAAATTTCAAAAATTTTATTTCAAATAAAATTGACTACAATTAGGATTATTGGAAATTAAAATATATGTATATGAGTAATTTAACCTTATATTTTACAGAGGTAATACTTTTAATTAATATACCTAATTGGCTGGATAAGGAAATTTATTTATAAGGAGATGTTTTCAAAGTAATGTTAACGAGATTTCCTTAGGAAGATATTATCATTAGGTAAGGTGAATTATTGGTCATTTTTATTTTTATTAATTGAATGTCTAGTTTTTATTCTAATACTTCGAGATTCGCTCGCAAGTGTGCTAGTTTTAGTTTGTTTATTTTAGTACAATTTTCCTTCGATTTTCAGAGATCTCAATTTCAACGTTATGATCAGCGAAAACGCTTATTACTTTATATGGACCTTCGTAGTGATCGTCAAGCTTAGACGTCCTGGGTTTTTTTAGTAAGTAAACATATTCTCCGATCTCTTAATTCTCTATGTTTGACTTTCGGTCATAGTAGAATTTATACTTTAGTTTTGCCTGCTTAATATTTTCTCGAGCAGTAGCTTGGGCCTCGTAAATCTTGAACAACAGATTATCTAGGTATTCGTTATAGGTAATCGCAACTTCGCCAGTTTCAAATTCAGATGGAATCCTCGGGTCTTCGCCAAAAACGATTCTGTGAGGGGTGAACCATTTATCCCAAGTTTGATTTCTGCAATAATGGCGCAAATACTCGACGAAAACGTGATGACTTCGCTCTAGAGCACCAAGGGACTGAGGGTGGAAGGCAGTGGATTTGATTTGTTGGATCTTAAAGATTTGGCAGAAGGATCTCATGATTTGACTAAGAAAATTACTGCCTTGGTCAGCATGGATGATTCTAAGACAACCAAAACGACAAATTACATTTTCTGCTAAGGCACAAGCGACAGTGACCGAATCAATGGTTTTTAAAGGTATGGCGTCAAGCAGTCTTGCACCGTTAGAATATACCTATTTCCTTGTTCTGTAATTGGTAAGGGTCCTACAATATCAATTTGAATCTTATCGAACGCTTTTCGTGGCATATCGGTAATCTTCAAAGGTTCTTTTCCCTTTTTTCGCACTAATTTTTTCTTTTGACAAGATTCGCAAGTTTTTATAAACTCTTGCGCCTCTTGTTTAGAACTTTCCCAAAAGAATCTCTTTCGTAATCGATCATAGGTTTTTGCGATGCCCCCATACCGCCAGTCACGGAGGAGTGACATTCCTTAATTATTTTTTGACGATCCTCGAGATCGGGAACTAAAAGCTCATTGGAACAGACATAAATAGTGATTCATATCTCGCTAAAGGTCTCTTTTAGGGCAGTTTCTATTTCTGACCAGGGTAATCCTTCAAGACCGTTCACTTTTCTGGAAATATTACAGAAATTTATTTGTATGTCTTTCATCGCTATTTTAAGTCCTTCGAAGCATGTTTTAACGGTTTCTAGAGATGGTTTTTCGTCGTAGGTGGACTTTGTGATCAGATGAAAAGTGTATCTTCTATCCTGCTCAAAAACTACAGTGTGACCCAACTAAGGCTGAGTCGATAAAAGAGCTTCAAAATCTACTATCCCCTCATCTCTCAGATTTCGACTCACCTCGGTTGCAAACCTACAGTCCTTTGAAATAAAATGAACAAGATGACGATTTTCTGTTAAATAAGGATCTTTAACTTATTTTATGCAAGAGGCGTTTAATACCAAAACGGGAACGGTTGAGTGAGGATTCTGATTGCCACTATCTCTCTGAATTTTTCTTCTTTCAAACTCAGTCAGATAGTCACAACTTTTGATGGTTTCTTTTTCTCTTATCTCCGACAGTTCTCCCCTTGGAGGAAATGCCTCTCCTCCATAGCTAGGTGGCAAATAAATATTTTCGGTCACCTGACCAGTAACGAGGTCCCTATCAATTTTTCTCTTTTCTTTTATCTCCGGCACTCCTCCACTTGGAAGAAATGCCTCTCCTCCATAGCTAGGTGGCAAAAAATATTTGCAGTCACCTGACCAGCAACGAGGTCCCTATCATTTCCGGATTCTTCTCTGTAAGAAACCATAACATTATCTTCCTCAGCTGTTTCATACTCATCACTTTCCGAATCCTCAGAATTTGTTTCTCGCCTGCAAGGTGTGCGGATCTTATCTATCGGCAGCACCTGTAACCAGGTTGGAGAAACTTTGTCCCTGTCAGTTGTTTCTCGCCTGCGAGACGTGCGGATATTATCTATCGGCAGTGCCTGTAACCAGGTTGGAGAAACTTTGTCCTCGTCAATGTCATTAGTGTCGTCTCGGTCGTTATAATCAGTTTCAATATAAAATAATTCAAAGGCTTCATTTATCAACTGATTATTTTAATTAAAATCGTCATCCTGTGAATAAACCTCGAAGTCGAAATCTGAAGCCGATACGGTGCTGTTAATAGCAAGTATTAGCTCCCGATCTCCAAGGTTACAAGTTTCGTCAGTAATAGGGTCGTCTGAATTGATATCTATTTCGCCTGAAATTGTCTTGTCAGAAGTTCCCGCTTCGACATCTTTAACCTCACATACTCTTTCATTACTCACGGGATTTCTTGACAATGCATCGGCATTTGCATTTATTCTTCGGGTTTGTACAAAATGATATAATTATATTCCTTCAGTCTCAAAGCCCACCTAACTAACTTTGATGCAGGGTTTTTCACGTTATGCAGCCATACCAGTGGTCGATGATCAGTGAACAAGGTAATTTTATGGCCATAAAGGTAAGGTCTAAAAGTTTCTACTCCGAATAAAATAGCCAAAAGCTCTTTTTCTATCGTAGAATAACGTGTCTCGGCGTGATTGAGGGTCCTAGAGGCATAAGCTATTGGGAGATCCTCTCCAATCTTTCCTTGACTTAGCACAGCTCCAATGGCATAATTGGATGCATCGGTTGTCACAATAAAAGGCTTGCTAAAGTCAGGGTACTGAAGTATCGGGTCGGTTATAATAAGGTCACGCAGCCTCTCAAACGTTTTTTGTTGAATTTCGCCCCAATTAAACTTGACACCGAGTTTGGTGAGATAAGTTAAGGGTTTTGCAATTTTGGCAAAATAGGGTATGAATCGCCGATAGTAACCGATTAATCCAAGAAACTGCTTAATATTTTTTCGGGTTTTGGGGATCGGGAATTTTTTGACAGCTTCGATTTTGCGAGGATCAGGTCTCATACCGTCTTGTGTAATCACGTGACCCAGGAAAGCGATTTCCATTTAAAAAAAATGACACTTATCAAGCTGAAGTGTAGTCCAGTAGTCTGAAGTCTTCCAAGGAGCTTTTTTAATTTTTCAGAATGTTCTTCCAAAGAGCTTGCATATATGACGATATCGTCCATATAAACAAAAAGTTCTAGACCTTGTAGTCCGGATAAAACTTGGTCCATTATACTTTGGAAGGTGGAGGGGGCAGTTTTTAAGCCAAAGGGCATCCTTTTATACTCATAGTGTCCATAAGGACTTGAGAAGGCAGTTTTTGGCTGGGATTCCGGGTCCATTGGGATTTGATGAAAACCAGCAGCTAGATCTAGGGTAGAAAAGTACTTGGCGCTGCCTAATTGATCCAATATATCGCATATATTTGGCAAAGGATAGGCATCACCGATAGTTTTTGAATGTAATGCCCTATACTCAATGACCATTCTCATTTTAACTATTCCCTGAGAGTCGGGCTTTTTGGGGAATATTAATAGGGGAGAATTATAGGGCGAATTTAAGGGCATGATGATGTCATTTTCCAGTAGCTCTTTAACGTGTTTTCGCGTTTCGTCCTTTTCAAATGGAGTCTGGCGATATTGTTTAACATTTACAATTTTTTCGTCACTAGTAATAATTTTGTGGGCAGTTACGTTAGTGCTTCCTAGCTTATCTGTCGGTAAATGAAACTGATATGGAAATTTATGTATGAGTTGCATTAAACTACTTGTTTCTTCGTTATTTAAATCGTCTAATTTTAAATGTTGAACAATATCGCACATTCTCCTCGCACGAGCTACTTCTTTTTCAGAAAATCGGTCATCTTTATTTACGCTATTTTTCTCGGGTTTGATTATGTCAAAGTCTTCCAGTTTGGTAGGAGGGTGGGTTATTTCGGTATTTTCTGATGTTGTATTTATCGCGAAGATCTTGATATATCCATTTTATGGAGTTACCAAAGCTTCTCCTACAAAAATACCAGGCGCGACTCGGATTCTTGGCATATACCCAGATTTTTGATTATTACCTTTTATAGGTAGAGTAATTAAGGTTTTTTGGCGAGCAGGTAATCTGATTGTGGTGCTAGTTTCGAAAGGGATACTAACGCCACCCACGATCAGTTCTCCACTTGCGTTCCTTTTAAATTTCAAAGTTGCTCCCTGAGATTTCAGAAATTCTACTCTCAGAATTCCGTTTTGACGAATTTTGAACTTCTCGGGAACCAACTGAAATTTGACAAGTTCTCCTTTTATTAATAATTTAATTTCCATCAAAGTTTTGGTCACTTCCTTCCCTATTCCTATTAAATTAAAGATTTTATTTTTATCTATAAAGATGTCCTTTTTAATAGAACTTTCCTTAATCAGGTTTAAATCCGAGCCGGTATCTACGAGGAACTCAGCTGCCTCACTATGGAAGAGATCGTCATTTAAAGTTATCACCGGATTTTTACTTATTTTTTAGGGGTCGATGGAGCAAATGACCCAACGAGATTGGACGTTGAAGGACCTGGCTTTGGAAAGTAAGTTTGTTCTGCTTTTTCTTTCACTCCTTTTTGAGAACCATTGGGAAAATTTAAACCCGCATTGATCAAATAACTCTTCTTTGCTGAACAATTATCGTCATAATGATTGGGACCCCCACAAAGTCCGCAACGTATTAGGACCTTAACTTCCTTATTGGGTTGTTGAGAATAATTTCTCAATTCAGGACGATTTCTCTTTATGTGTCAAGGCTTTCCACAAGTAAAGCATTTTCTGGTTTCTTCTATTTGACGGTACGAAGCTTCGATTTTATGAACCAGATAGTGTTCATTCCTATTACGGACATTGTCGCGAATGTAGGGGTGGGCTGTAGGGTATAATTGGGGTTTTTGGAAATTTCGTCAGGTTGCTTGCAGATTATTGGATTCCCTAATTTGCATTCTATTTTCGATGCACTCTTTTAATCCCCTTACAAAACAAGACACAGAATTTTGAGTTGCACCAAGTTTCATCCCAGCAATAGCTTCTTGTGGGAAACCTTGGTCAATTGTTTCGCGGATGTGCCGAAGAAGCTCACTCACTCTGATTCCATATTGGGTGACCGATTCGTCATCGCCCTGGACCATATTCGAGATCTTAGCCTGAAGTTGACTAAGATCGCGCTTAGGACTAAAGGCTGTCTTTATCGATTCCAATAAGGAATCTAGTGAGTCAGTTTCAGGGGTATTGTTTAAGAACAAATTGGCGGTCCCCTTGATTTTATTCCTAATTTGCGTGGTAAGAAAATGTCTATCTCCTGGATGAACGGAGTTCTCGGCTGACCTGCAGGCACGTATAAAAGAGAATACTGGAGGTGTCTCGCCGTCGAAGACCGGAATCATATCTGCGGCAATTTTTATGCTCACGTATCGTCTAGTTTGAGGAACTTGAATCTCATTTCCTGGAAGGCAGGGCATGTCATGACTCGCTCGGAGCCTCTCGGGGTTATAATTTGAGAAGCAGGAGCTTGCTCTTCCCTGAAAGTGTAAGGAACGAGACTTCCGTCCTTACTTACGGCATAAAGGTTGGGTTCACAGGCTTGTGAACATTTATTTTGTTTCTAATTCCTGCTAAGAATTTTGGTCCATCACTCTCCAAATTGCGTTGGTTGGTAATGTCCTTTAAAAACCATTTATTTTTTGATCTGCTGATAAAGAATCTCGATAAAGAATTTTATTACTTTTTTAGGATTGTTTCTCCCAGATGAAGAAGTTGCTGGTCTGCAGTGCAGGTTTCTGGTTCTCTTGGTCAAGCGAAAATTGCATAGATCCTGGGTGGATTTGCAGGCTCACTCCTTTCCATAGCATATTTTAAATTGTTTTTCGCAATTATAAATTCCGATAAAAGTCCTCAATTAAAAATTAAATTTAATATAATATGGAATTATCTATTAAAATTTTTGTTTTGTAACATTTAAGGTTCTCTTTTATTTGCACCAGTCCGAAACTTAATTCACTCAATTCAAATGTCACTTGAAGAGAATCTAGAACTTGAAGTACGTGTAGTTTTTAATGTTCACTCGATTAAGTAAGAACATTACTTGAGGTTCTCAAGATGTAATAAGATTAAAAATACATGTCTCTAAAAAAAGTCATTTTTTTGCCAGGTTATATTTTTTTATATAATGAATCATCTGAGCAACATTATTAATAAAATTCGAGAAAATCTGGTCAAATCCTTTAAAATCCCTCGAAATATGATAAAATCATCCTTCGAAATTTGATAAAGTCCTTTAAAATTTAATTAAAATTTTTTAAATATCTTAAAAACTTTGCAGCATAAGAAATCTTTTTAATGTCTGAAATCGCGAGAAATCATATGAAATCTTTGGAAAACTCTTGAAATAACTTAAAATAATTAGGATATTCTGTAATCATCGAAACCCTATCAAATTTGTTAAAGTTTCTTACAAAAAGTTCAAAAATTACTTCACACTACCAGGGGATAACAAATTTTGTTGTAAATTTATCTTTTTAGTTGAAAATGCAACTATTAAATTTCCCATTGAGAATTCATCTTTTTTGTTTAAAAATTCAATTAATTGGTTGAAAATTACACTACTTTGTTAAAACTTCATTTTGTTGGGGTTGAAGTTGAAGCTATTTTCTTGAAAATTCTTTTTTTTTTGTTGAAAATTAATTTTTGTGAGTTGGAAACTAAACTGCTAGGTTGAAGGTTCAACAACGTTGTCAAAACTTTATTTTATTGGTTGAAGATTGAACTCTTTTATGGAAATTAGTATTCTTTTAGTTGAAAATTGATTTTTTCACTAAAAATTTAAGTGTTCTATTTCTGTCCTAAAATTTATCATATTTTTGAGATGTGCTTGATCATGATGCTATTTGTTCATTGCATAAACAAATGATTTGAATAATGAATTATAAATAAAAAATTATGTGTATATCACAAGGCAGAGAAGAATCGAGTCTTTCGCAATCTTGCGTACATTATATTTTCAGAATTTTTCAGTTTTTTTTTAATGAAATTAATAAATAATACCGGATGACACCTTTTTATGATGCACTACACATTGTCGGTAAAAGCAAGTAATTTTTTGTCAAAATATTACCTTGAAATCGAATACTTGATAATGATAATATAATTTTATTTGATATTATAATTTTTTTATAACAAATAATATTACTTATGAATCATTTTTCGCTTGCACATACTCCTGCGCATTGAATCAAAGAAAATATGTGTGCATAATTTTGTGCCGATTGGTCAAAAACTATGAATTTGCATAAGCATTATACGTTTCAGGCCACTTGATTTTATGTATTAGATAATAATATATAATATAATAATACATATATAGATATACAATTATCCCCTTCTATATTAAAATCATTGTAAATAACTTTATTGCAATTTTTAAAACCATTTTTAAGGAAATTGATCATTTTTTCATTCTTGTTTTATATTTTTTGAAATTTTTAAGAATTCGACTATTTGGTAGAAAATGTTTCCGTAGGTTTAAAATTTAAGTATTTGCTTGCAAATTCAACTATTTCAAGAAAAAATTAGCTATTTTGTTGGAAATTCCTCTGTCTTAATTTAGAATTCAACTCTTTGTTCATAAGTCCAACTGTTTCGTGAGAAATTACAAAATTAATTTGTTTCGGTTCTACTATCTGCTTGAAAGTGCATTATTATGTTAAAAAGTAATTTCTTTGTGGTAAGCCTAATAGTATATTATGTACCAAGGGGGAAAAGAGGGACATTATTGATGGGTGTATCTTTCCAGTGCGAGTTGCAGGAACCGACTTTAAGTGCCGCTTTTCAAGTTCGTAGGTATGTAATGGCCATGTATGCCTATGATGTCATAATTTTTGACATCATAGAGTGTAAAAACAATAAGAGTGAGAAAAATTAGTCTCAAGTGGTACTTAAATGAGACCACTGATGGGAACCCACAATCGTTTCTTTTTGCACTGAAAATAACAGCATGAAGTTATCCTTTTCAAAAATAGGACGTGAATAAAAATAATATAGTAAAAAAAGAAATGTCTAGTTTTTACAGTGTAAATATACAAATGGCTATTATGGGAAGAATATATTTATATAATTTTATTCCTAGACTGGACTAGCCGCATATCGCTATCGCATACGTTCAATTACTTATTTATTTAACAATGAAGTTCAAAAGTGTTAATGAATAGATTCCAAGCGGCACAGTATGAACACGTTCCGTTTTTGTCAACTTGCAATGTATATAATGGTAGAAGATAAAATTGTTTATAATTTTCCTGATTTCCTAGAAATTTTCATAATTTTCAAATTAAACTTTCGGGCTGATTTGAGTTTTCAACCCAGGCTAGACTTTCGTGCTTTGAGGGCGTGTTGCGAACCCGATACCCGACCCGAGGTCAATCTGTACTCCCCTCGAAAGTAACGTAGCCGTTGGCTAAACACGGATTTTACGTTTATTCCGCGTTTTTCCGTTTTTTTAAATTACAATAATGAATCAAAAATAATTAAAAATAGCTGTGAATTCGATCTGGAGTGTTTCCACATTGTTTGCATTTATAATTATATGGTACTCATTTCACAAGCACTTTACTTCCTGTTAGCAAATGTATTTGCTTCCTATTAGAGGAATCATTAGTTATTTTTTCCAAGAATAGACAAACCAAAGTCTTCATTTTGTTCAATCTGAAAATAGAAATTTACAAAAAATACAAAAGTTCTGTAGCACCCTATTCCTTTCCCAGCTTTATGATTTCTTTGCAAAAATGGTCAGGATTACTCTATTTGAAAATTTATGATGAAAAAGTCTTTCCTATTCATGCGTCAACTTTGAATTATGTCGATGAAAAAAGTTTTTCTGTTTGAAGCAGATGACTCAAATATTATAAATGTACATAACTTCCTTAATCTTCAATAAAGTGTATTAATATTATAGATTAATCGATTTGCCTCGATTCAAGGAATCTTTTCCGTTCTTGCATCAATTTCGAATTATGTTAGTGAAAAAAGTTTGACTATAAAAAACAGTATTTTCAAATATTATGGATTACCATAGCTTCCTTACTCTTCAATAAAATGTATCAATACTAGGGGTCAATCGATTCGTCTTGAATCAACACAACTTTTCTATTCTCGTATCAACTTTGAATTATGAGAATGAGACAATTTTTACTATAAAAATCGATTTTAAAAATATATAAATTACCATAACTTCCCTACTCTTAATAAAATGTGTTAATATTATAGGTCAATCGATTCGTCTCGAACCAAGGAACCTTTCATATTCTTGAATCAACTAGACTCTCCACCGTACGACGAATCACTACTAACTCGGACATGATTTGACTCGCGAAACAAATTTCGCGCATAAAGGTGGTAGTTGGGTGTACAATCTAAACATGAATAATACAAACAATAAAGTAGCCTCGGAATGGACTGAAACTTTGTTTGACGAAAAGCATGCACACGGGAAACGTAAAGGTCGAGTTTCGGGTGATGAATGGAGACTGGGTGTTTGGAATGCTAGAGGAGTGAGTGATCTTAAGATAAGAGAACTACGAGAAACTATGCACGTTAGGAAACTAGATATTCTATCTGTACCTGAGACGAAGAAAAAGGGTTGCGAAAGTAGAAACATAGAAAATGGGGTGTTGAAAGGTGGTTTTGAAATATGGTCAGGAGTACATAGTGAATCACATGGAAGTCAAGGGGTCGGTTTGATTATGAATGAAAAAGCAAGACAGCATCTCAAAGATCAAGGATATGTATCGCCGAGATTGCTGTGGGTTAGAATGAAGGTAGGAATCAGAAGATTATTTATCATAGCGTGCTACGCACCAGTTGATAGCAATTCAAGGGAAGTCAAAGACGCCTTCTGGGACACTTTAAATGATACAATAAGTACTTGCGATCAAGGTGAAAGAATAATTCTACTAGGAGATATGAACGGATGGGTCGTGGTCCAACGTCAGGATACAGATGCAGAAAGGGTGCTAGGAAATTTTGTGGATCCAACAAGCAAAAATTATAACGGGGTAAAATTAGTTAGCTTATGCTTCTAAAAGGGCCTTTTTATTACAAATACTTGGTTTCGACATAAAATGATCCACATGTACACCTGGTGTAGAGGAAATAACCGCAGCATAATTGACTTCGTTATTGCGGATGAAAGACTAAGAGAACTAGTTAAAGATACAACAGTCATGAGGGGTTCCGAATGCAACACTGATCATTACCTTTTAGTCTCCAAAATGAACTTAGGGCGGGGATGGAGAAGAAAGAGAACCAAACAAACGAAACAAACGCGAATGAAGTTTGAAAATGTACAGAAACCGGAAGTGCGAATAGAGTTTCAAAATAGATTAAACGAACGCATAGATAGGGCTAGTTGGGAGACGCTTAGAAACAATAAAGATATACAGGGTGAGTGGACTTTGTTACGGAATATCATTGTTAAAACTGCGATTGAATTGTGTGGTACGGTGCAGATCCAGTGTCAATATCCGTACTGCGCCAGGATTGGCTAGCCAAGTGTTGGAACATTGCTCTTGGCACGCTACCGCGCCAGTTGTAAGCATCGGCCTAAGTCTGTAATTTCCTAAAGAGTAGGCACATAAATAAGGGTGAGCAGGTTATCGGTAGAGCAGGGTCCATGCTCAGACAAACGCAAAAAGACAAGCGGCCCTGACTGTTTACGTTTGGATCCCCCCGAGCTGTGGCCAATTCCCTGCAACTCCCGAAACTGGACTGAAACTGAAAGTTTGGTGTACATACATTTTTATCTGACTTCGGATTAACAAAAATATTATTTTAGGTTTAGATATTTTTAATTTGAATTATTGGTACACCGACTGCAGAGAATCGTTACTTTTAAATTAGATAATTTCTTTAAGTTGGAAATTTTTTATAAAAATGAAATTTGAAATTATCTCTGGAATAGAGAACATATTTAATTTCAAATTTCAAGCAATCAAATTTGATCATGCGAATTTTTTGCCTTATTTGAAAAACAGTTAAATAACAGTGTGCTGATGACAAATATAAAACTGGAATCTATTCACTATTCATTAAGAAAATTACTTGATGTTCTCAGGATGTAATATGATTAAAAATACACGTCTCTAAAAAGAGTCCTTTTTTCTGTCAGGTTATATTTTTTTATATAATGAATCACCTGATCAACAAAATTCATGAAATTCGAGCAAATCTTGTCAAATCCTTTAAAATCCTTCGAAATATGATAAAATCATCCTTTAAAATTTGATAAAGTCCTTTAAAATTCAATTGAAATTTTTTAAATCTCTTAAAAACTTTGCAGCATAAGAAATCTTTTCAATGTCTGAAATCGCGAGAAATCATACAAAATCTTTTGAAAACACTTAAAATAACTTGAACTAATTAGGATATTCTGTAATCATCGAAACCCTATCAAATTTGTTTAAAAAATTTACAAAACGTTCAAAAACTACTTCACACTACCAGGGAATAACAAATTTTGTTGTAAATTTATCTTTTTAGTTGAAAATGCAACTATGAAATTTTCTATTGAAAATTCATCTTTTTTGTTTAAAAAATCTATTAATTGGTTGAAAATTACACTAATTTGTTAAAACTTCATTTTGCATACTCCTGCGCATTGAATCCAAAAGATAATAAATGTCCGAAAGTTGTTTACCAAATGATAGACAAAAAAGAAAAGAATCAACATTTGTCCATTATGTGCATTGATGTAAAATTTTGAACAATAACAATATTGAAAAATCGCGTCCACATATCAGTTGTAAATTCAATAACAAAATTTTTCTATTAAAACAGATTCTAAAATCAATTGAGAATTGCGTCCTACAATTTATCGTTAACTATATGTTATTTGATTTCACCCCACTGTGTCTGTCGTTCTGCGTGTGGATAATGAGGCTACGCGACTGCACTCAAAAATTTATATCCCTACAAATTATACACTGTAGCTAAAAAAGGAAGCCTTGATAACCCTAATACAATTGCACTCAAAATTTTTTTTTTAATTTTGATCTGACTACGGATTAAAAAGAATATTATATCTCAGTTTATCTTTTTTATATTGAATTAATGATACACATACTGCAGACTATCTTCATTGGAAGCAACTTCTTTAAACGAACGTGGAAAGATTGGGTGACTTCTGCCTACAGGACATTCCTTCATTTCAATTACGGTCATATCGTCAACTGCACCGCTTATCATGTTTATTTTTATTCTCGAAGTATATCCATCTGCCTTATATATTCCAAGAAGAATTCCAGTATACTCCATTATTGCAAAAACGACACCTTTAGATGTTGATAAAACAATATATTCTCGGGTTGGCACAGGTACAAATTTACCCCTTCCTGCTCGCAATTTAATTGGTAAACCGGCAGGAATAACATATCTTCGAAATTCGAATTGCCGGTTCGGATTTTCCTGGGGAATAAGTCGAATATATCCTAGTTTTGCAAGTGCATATCCAAGTACTTCACGAGGAAAAGGCCTGCCCGGAGAAGACCTGGACTGTCTGGCAGAAGAAGAAGAACTGGGATTATGTTCGACATTGGGATTCCGTTCACACTGTAGTGAATCGTAATTTGCATGAGCTTTAATAAAACTGTTTGAGATGATTGCTGGACTTTTTCCTACTACACATTTCCTTTTTTCATCTGGAGTCAAATTATCAACTGCGCCGCTTATCATATTTATTTTTATCCGCGAATGATTTCTATCTGCCCTATACATTCCACGAAGAGTCCCACTATCATCCAATATCGCAAAAATGTCATCATTGGATGCTGATAATACAATATATTCTCGGGATTGCACGGGCACATATCTATTTAGTTCTGCTAGAAATTTAATTGGCATACCGGCAGGAATAACGTATCTTCGGAATTCAAATTGCTGGTTTGGATTTGTGCGAGGAATAAGTCGAACATATCCAAGTTCTTCTGTTGTACATCCAAATACTCGATCTGAAGAAAGCCTGCCCAGAGGAGAAATGAATCTGGCATGAAGTGGAGGCTCCTGAGGAGATGTCCGGTCAGGTGAATGTTGTCTGGCAGAAGAAGAACCAGGATTACATTCGCCATTAGGAGTCCTGCTAGCAGGCGATCTGGACCTGCCACGAAAAGTAGCCTCCTCTGGAGAAATCCGGTCAGGCAAATGTTGTTGTCGAGCAGCAGAAGAAGAAGAAGGGCCAGGATTACGTTTACTATGAGGTTTCTCGTCGGGCTGAGAACTGCATTCTGCAAGAAGAAATAGAAGATTCATTTTTTTAGCACATTTATGTCTAATATCTTTCAGCTGAATTCAACGTTTCTTTGCAGAAAGCATCTTTCTGATGCTACAATTAAAATTAGGAAAAATAATTTATAATTATAAGAACACCCCACCGTACATTTTGCCTGTTAAATAAACATATATTTTTTGTAGGAGACGAGGGCATAAACGCTTTAATAACCTTAATGACAATACATGATTTTCTGCTATACGAAAACCTCCATAAAATAAACAGTTTTTAATATATCTGATTCTTTGGCAAATTTTTTTACTCAGTTTTTACTGTAAAATAACACTTAACAAACAATCATTTCAAATAAGCGAAATAAAGAATTGAATTGCACTTGTTTCAAAATTCTATAAAGAACAGTTGAGCGTCAAAACTTTCAGGTTCAAAATGATTGAAGCTCACCGTGTTTGAATTTAACTTAACTCATCGTTTTACTTTTGGGTTTTATTTTGAATTCGCTGAAATTATCCTGCAATTCTTATAAACTTCATTGAACTCTTTTGAATTAAAAAAAAAAAACATTATACACATTATTAAGACCCGTTAGTCACTTTTAGTTAGTTTTAGTCACATTTTGGGTTAAAAATTATTCTGTCAAGGAAGTTTATTTAAAAACAAAATCTCATTTGCAAACAACATTTAGGTTTTACTTTAGTTTTTTCTCTTTATTGACTTTTATTTTCTATATATAAATGTATTAAAAATGCATGTATTGATCTACATATATAATAATAATAATAATGATATATAATATACAATATAGTAGTTGTTACCCGCGGTCATTTGCATTTAATTATCCTGTCTGCCCCCCCACCTCATCTGTGACTACCGTATAAACATGTAGGGTTGTCTCAGGGGTGAAAATGCTGCCGTTTAAACATGTAGGAGTTTCTCAGGAGTTGGCATGCGCCGCGGTGCCCCCTTCCCATTTGCCCCCTGCCCCCAATACTTCTACGACCTGTTTGAGAACCCAAACAATATGTGTGCATAACTTGGTGCCAATTGGTAAAAAAGTATGGATTTGCATGAGCTTCATACGTTCCATTGTAAATAACTTTATTGCAATTCATAAATCAATTTTTAAGGAAATTGATCATTTTTTCTTTCTTGTTTTATATTTTTTGAAATTTTCAAGAATTCGACTATTTGGTAGAAAATGTTCTCGTAGATTTAAAATTGAACTATTTGCTTGAAAATTCAACTTTTTCAAGAAAAAATTAGCTATTTTGTTAGAAATTCCTCTGTCTTAATTGAAAACTCAACTCTTTGTTCATAAGTTCAACTGTTTGGTGAGAAATTACAAAATTAATTTGTTTAGGTTCTACTATTTGCTTGAAAATGCATTATTATGTTAAAAAGTAATTTCTTTGTGGTAAGCTTAATAGTATATTATGCACCAAGGGGTAAAAGAGGGAGTGCGACTCGTAGGAACCGACTTTAAGTGCCGCTTTTCAAGTTCGTCGGTATGTAATGGCCATGTATATATATATATATGTATGACGTCATATACTGTAAAAGCAATAAGAGGGGGAAAAATTAGTCTCAAGTGGTGCTTAAATGAGGCCACTGGGAGGAACCCAGAATCGTTTCTTTTTGCACTGAAAATAACAGCATGAGGTTATGTTTTTCAAAAATAGGACGTGAAAAAAAATAATACCGTAAAAAACTAAATCTCTAGTTTTTACAGTGTATAAATATACAAATGGCTATTATATGACTATAAGCTGGAAAAGCGGACTTTAGGTTCGCTCCACAGGCCTGATAAATAGCCGTATTCATGCATGAATTATATGAAATATAATAAGAATTACAGATATATTATGTTATTATATTTACCAATAGAATTAACGATAACTGCCAAAGTGAAAACAAAAGTACAGACCACCCTCATTTTCGCAACGTAGAGAATAAACTGATTAATAACTTCAGTGAATAATTTGGTTATTAACTGTATCTAAGTAATATTCCATTGCATCATGAGAGTTCAAATATATACATAAGTAGCTGTTATCTCACATATATGTGAAATAGCGACCTTATCAGTGTCAAGATTGTCTCTCGATAATAACGATATCATTTGACATTTTTAATTATGATCATTTTAATAAAGACATTCTTATCTCAAATGGAAGGTATTGGTTTCATCTAAAAATTGAGTGTCGCTCAATTCATCAAGATTCGTCGTTTTTCGACTCACTGATTGAGGAGTAATGGTTTTTACTTCGGTTTCTGTCTGTCGTCATTGTCAGTCAACACGACAACTTTCAAAGCAATTATCCGATTAAATTTCTGATTAAATTTTCTTTTGTATGGAGATAGCATTTCCATACAAATGTATGGAAATTCTGCGTTTTTGGAGGTATATATATATATATATATAATTTAAAAAAAGAGTTAAACAAACACCGCAGGGTCCCACTAAGAGCAACTGCAATTTACAAAATGTCAATATCCCCCAGTAGAACCGCGGTAAAACACACCTATGGCCGGGTCTCACAATAGTCAGATGGGTGGTCACAGGTCACGACGAAATCACAACGACAGGCCGGCGAAACCATCGTGTGTCTTGAGGACACGAAGCGACCCAAGGATGACAGCTTTCTGCATCCATCTCGCAAGTGCCTTGGCATATTTTTGGCACGCGGGTATGGCTTTAAGGTTACGAACCAGTGATAGTTTCGCACCTCCGAGAGCACATATCACAAGGACAATTACTTGTACCGAATATTTTGGGTGCAGTCGTTGTAGCTCTCTTTTAAGGTCTTGATACTTCTCCTCTTTTTCTTACTCCTTTGCAGTGATGTTGTATTTGGACGGAGCCGAGAATTCGATCACGAATATAGTTCGTTTCTCGAAGTCTTAGAGAACAATGTCAGGCCTCGAGTGCGCAACGGAGACTGCTGCCCGAAAATCGTAGTTCCAGAAAATTTGGCACTTCTCGTTTCGGACAATCGGCTCTATCTCCCTTGGAGCGTTCGACAGGGCAGGGTCGCAGCCAACACCGCAAGAGCGACAAAGATGGTGTTACGTCGTAAAAATTTTATTTTATATATTTTTATGAAATTCTATATTTTTTGTGAATTGTGCTTTTCGATAAATTTGTCATTCTCCACATTCAGAAAAGGGCTCTTCGAACACAGCTGTTAGGCAGATTTCTTCGGGAATTTTTATTTTCTACTTTTATGAATTTATGTTATCCCTAATTCTTTGGGTTTCGGATTTTCTTCGCATTAGTTTTATTGATGCGTTTATGATTTAGTTTCTTCCTAATATTTTTCTTTGGACGCCGAGCACGTTTTTCTAGTTACCTAAGGAAACGGACGGCCTAGGTACATCCTAAGGTCCTAGATTAGGTCCTAATTGTTATTACCCTATCGACCTCTTGCAGCCCCATCTTGCATCTTCCGGTCCTTTCTCTTTATTTTCTTCCACCATCCCTTCCTTCCAAATTTTAGAGAAGAAACCGTTATTTCCACCCTCTCAATTCCCACCAATAATCTTCAAATTCGCTCGCACTTATTTTCCAAATTTTCCCACTTTTCCTCTCCTTCGAGAGTCGATATTCCGGTCAGCGATCTTCACTTCGTCTTGTACTTTATCCGAGCTCAGAACTTTTCTTTGTTATTCGCGCGCAACTCCGATTCTTAAAGTAGATTTTTCTCCTTGATTAATGTCCAATGCTATTCTAATATAATTTAATAAACGATTTTTTAATGTATTAACAATTTATTCATTAACAAAAATCACCCCAAAACAGATGGTAATAAAGCACTCTTCGGGCCGCATTATGTCTGTAGATATACGTCGTTCCCGCGTGGGTCGGACACCCTGATAGTATGTGTTCTAGGTACTCAGCGTGTGCATGACACGCTGGAAACTTCTTGACATAAAATGTGCTCACGGTATGCTAAGGTGGGAATGACACCGTCCTGGCATGCGAAAATAAAACCCTCTGTACCTGAATTAAGCCCTGATGATTTGAGGAAAGCAAAAGTTTGCTCCTTCGACAAGGACTGTTTTTCTACATTTCTGCGAAAGTTTCCGTGTATTTTCTTCTCGAGTAGCTCTTGGTGAAAATTTTCAACCTCTGCTTTCTTCACATTGGTTTTTAAAGGTGAAGCATCTAGATGAAGTACTGCACTTTCCTCACTTCTGATGTTAAAATTCAAGCCAAGGGTCTCGGCCGCTTGCTCCGCGGCTTTGTAAAGGAACGCTCCTTCGCCAATCATCTCGTGGTTCCTGACCATCTTTAGGAGAGGATCTCTGCCATTCGCAACGATGTAAGCTGTACTTAGAACAATCCGGTTATGAAGACCCTGGAGACTCAGAAGTCCGCGTCCGCCTTGACGGCGTGAAATATATAATCGCGGAACTGACGAATTGATACGCAAGCTTTTATGCATATGCATGATCTTACGTGTAATGAGATCAAGGGCCTTAAGCTTGTTCTTCGTCCATTGAACTACCCCAAACGAGTAGAGTAGAACCGGGACGGCAAGCATGTTAGTCGTAGATACCTTGTTCAACGCCGACAGATTGGAAGACCAAATCTGCCGAAGAAGATGCTTGTATCTGCTTCGGAGAGACTCCTTCACTGATGTTACGTCCTGAATGCGGTTTTGAGGCACGCCCAGGTATGTATAGGTCTCTCCAGTATTAAGATGTCTGATAACACTTATATCCACAAGCTCAAGGTCCTTGGGAACGCCAGTAATCTTTCCTTTCTTCAGATAAATTTTGGCACACTTGTCCAAGCCAAAGTCCATCCCAATCTCTCCTGTGTAGTTCTTAACAATATTTATAGCAGTTTGAAGTTTGTTTTTACCAGAGGCATAGATCTTCAGGTCATCCATATAAAATACATGAGTGACCTTATGCTCGCGCTGATTAGTGTCGCCACAGAGGTATCCAGAAGAATTCCGTAGTGCTAGAGATAGGGGCAGAAGTATGATGCAAAAAAGGAAAGGGCTCATGGTATCACCTTGAAAGATGCCCCTCTGGAAGGTGACGTTGTTCGTTGTCACACGATAATTTCTAGATGAGATAGTAAATCTAGTTTTCCAAAGAGGCATCAATCTCTCTATAATCTATCTCACTATGTGTGGATGTACCTTCAAGCTTTCCAACAGACAGATGATAAGTCTATGAGAGGTTGAATCGAAAGCTTTCCGGTAGTCAATCCAGGCCATTGACAAGACGTGCTGATGGGCTGCAGCGTCTTTACAGACACACCTGTCAATTAGCAGGTTCTCTCGACAGCCTGCTACACCTTTTTTCGAGCCACGTTGTTCGTACATCTCTCGCCATACAGGCTCCATTCGTCGAACAATTCTGTTGTGGAGGACAGCTGTAAAGATCTTATACAGCGTGTTCAAACAAGTTATTAGCCTGTAATTCTCTGGGTTGGACAAGTTGCCTTTTTTTGGGAGGAGTATAGTGCATCCTAACACCAGCCACTGCGGAATGGGCGTCTCCGACTTTAAATATGAGGTGAATATGCGGGCCAAATGTTGGTGTGTAAACTTCCACCAAAAGTTCTTGATACAATCTGGTCCAGCAGCGGAAAAGTTCTTCGTGCCTCTAAGTGCTTTTTTCACCTTTTCGGCAGTGATTGATGGACATTCCTCCTCAGATTTTATGAGGTTGTCGCAAAACTCCTTGAAGCAGATGATATTGTCAGTATCTTCTTTCAACTCTAGTGTTTTCGGGATCTTGTACACCTCTCTTCAAAAAGTCTCTACCTCCTTGGGCTTGGGTGAATTTTTTACAGAAACAGGTAGATCGCTGAAGGGGCGCGATGGGTCAGCGAGAAACTGTTGATTCTCCCTGATCCATCTCTCCCTCTTCTGTATTCTCCTCCTTGCGTCATATAACAGCCGTATTTTGTCAACAATATGCTGCTTGATTGTCAGCATCTTTGACTTGTTTAGTGTGTGAGTCAAGATCCTTAGTTCTTGGGCGAACTTTCGAACCCTTTCCGTAAACGGTCTACCAGATGTTATGTAGTCAATCACACATTGAACACGGGACGCATTCTGTCTTGCCCATCCAATCTTCTTGTTCAGTTGATGGAAGCGTCTTTTGGTCTTTTGATCCATCGTCGGTTTCAGCCTTCGATTTGAATCAGCCAAAGCTCTAGCAGCACAGAGGTCAGACTCTTGCGAGATATCTCCACGAAGGAAGGCATCCATTTCAGCCAGATCTTGGGGCTTAGGAGGAACTTGCATGTTAATGATCCTTCGTGTAATGAAATTGCGATCATCTCTCAGAAGGTGCCTGCTTTCTGCGGTTGGTCTCAATGTCGCTTCCTCATCTTCGTCTGCAGCTTGATAAAGCAGCGGCTGGGGAAGCGCTCCGCGTACATATCCATTTTTCCGGAGGTTGACGTCTTGATTTCGCAAAGACTGATGCGAAACGTGCTGAAGCTCTGGGTGTTTCTGGCACCACAGAGTGTGCATACGCGCCATAAAGCCTCGGTGAACAGGGATAATGCTGGCATCGTTGAATGTGGGCGTTTCGCCGGTTCGTCGTCGTGTTTCCATCTAAATTATTTTCAGCACCCCGAACTCTAGGCTGATCGGCATTGTTTGCCGACCCATTGTCGGGTGCTCTGCGAGTTCGATTGTCTTGAACCGCATCTACAACTTTTTTGTGTTTTGGTGGTTTTGTTGTTGTTCCCACGAGCGGCTAGGGAAAGGGTTAGTCCATCCTTGTAGAGCCCCGCGTGCAAGGATAAGGCTGATACTCTTTGAGGTCGCCCGTTACCCCAGAGTCACCGTTTGAGACACCTGACCCAGGTGCCATTCAGCTTTCGGCACGGTTGTTACGCCTTCGCTTAGGAGTTATTCCTTCGGGACCATCCCTGGACAATTGTCCGCGACTGCTTATTAATTATTGTAACCATATTCAGCAGAAACCCTTGGTACAGGGACCCTCTATCCGCAACCCGAGGACGCGTTCGGTGGCTTTGTCATAGGCCCTTCGGTTCTATTCCAAAGGAATCGAAACCGAAAACGTTTTATATATATATATATATATATTCGTTTTATTTATGTATATATATATTTCGCAACAGACTGACTCGTGACGAAGCATACACAACTCAAGTCTCTACAAAGAACACTCGGAATAATAATTATATAATATAAAAAGAACTCAGCTTGAACCATAACAAGTAACTTAAATTAAGTCGTCATACATAAAATATTCAGGGTAAATGCTAAAGATTGTGGAAATCAGACTGTCATACCACGGTTTCATGTTACACGATTCCCAAGTACGGACGTAGGGTTTTTGTGTAGCCTGAAAGTTCTCTATATCTTGAAGCACATACCGATCATTGCGTAAGACTTTGGTGGCCTCGTAGGGTCCTTTGAAACGTGGAAGAAGCTTTTTAGCTAGTCCGACCGTAGTGTCGTAATTTTTAATCATCACCTAGTTGCCTACTTGGTACTTTCGTGGCTCTTTATGTTTTTCATCAAAATAAACCTTATTGTAATCTTGAGCCTTCTTATTTTTACCTATTGCTTCAAATCTAATTTTTTCGAGGTCACGATCCTCATTGTTGTTTTTGGTTTGTTCTAAATATTCTGCCACAGGATCAATCATTACAGTACCCCGTTGGTTTGCACTAATCAATAGTTTGCTAGGACTTACTCCCGTGGTGCTATGGACGGAATTATTTAAGGCAAACTCGACGTCGTTCAACATTTTGTACCATGGTTTACCAGAAGCAGAATCGGAGAGTTTCGCCAACATTGGCGTTATCACGCGATTGATTCTCTCTACTTAAACATTAGCCTTGGGTGACGCTATCGCAATTAAAACATGATTTATCCTATTTTGATCCATAAAATCTTTAAAATCTTCCGACGTGAAACAGGAACCACGGTCTGAGATGATTGTTCGCGGCCTACTATAATTTCGGAAGTGATCATTAAGGCATTAAGGCAATTTATTGCTTCTTTTGAATCTGTACTTTTAGTGGGGTACAATTTAACGAATTTTGTGAAGGAGTCTATTATTAAAAATACATGTTGCTTCGTTGCAATTCGCTTGTCGATTGGACCTAAATGATCAATGTGATACGTCAGAAATGGAGCTTCACCCTTCGGCATTGGGTGAAGACAACCTTCACCCTTCTCCGTGCAAGGAGAAAATGCTATACATTTTAAACAATTAGCAATATACCTCTTCGCTTTTTCACGCATTCTAGGAAACCAATAATTTTTCAGAATCGATTCGATAGTTTTCTCCGCTCCGAAATGGCCTAATTCATGGTGGTATTTCCTAAGGATGTGAATTTCCATATTTTCCGGTACATAGAATAAAATATCGTCGTTCCGTTTCCTATAAATTAAACCATTTCGAATTTCAAATAGTCGGTCTTTGGCAGTTTGAAGCTTTTATCGCAGCTCACGAATTTTTGGATCGAGGTTTTGTGAGATTATTAAGTTTGATTCGAATGTATTATCCTCAACCACTAATATATCTTTTTTGTCCAATGTTAATTTTAAAACGTTACAATCTGTGACAATCTTGAATGGTATTCCTTGGAGATAAATACGGAATCGCCTCAGGGCGTAAATCACAGCTAAAGTTTCTAGTTCGAAGCTATGGTATCTACTTTATACTTCTGAGGTTCTTTTTGAAAAGTAAAATACACGGTGGAATTGACCGTCCGACTTACGCTGAAGTAAGGCTGCACCGTAGCCTATTTTACTCGCGTCGCAATGAAGTTCGGTTTCATCTTTTGGATTATAAATGATTAATACTGGTGACTGGATTAATTTAGCTTTAAGATCTTCTACCGCCTTAAATTCGTTCGGACCAAATCTAAAGAGCGCGTTTTTTCTTAATAGGTCATAGAGAGGTATAGCGATTATTGAGAAGCCCTCTATGAACTTTCTAAAGTAGGAACATAGTCCTAAAAAACTTTGAACTTGCCTAATGTTCTGGGGTATGAGAGTGAGTCTGGAGAAACTTGCACTTGTCTAAACGCACCTCTAATTTGTTTTCGACCATAAGGGCAAACACGCGTTTCAAGATATCGAAGTGATTTTCTAAAGACTCACTGGCGATCAAAATGTCGTCCAAATAAATGAGAACCTCACTCGACTTGAGTAGCTGATCAAAAACTTTATTAATGAATCTTTGAAATTTTGCCGGGGCCGTTTTGAGGCCAAACGGCATCTTTGTCTATTCGAATTGTCCGAGGGGTATTATGAAATATGTATACTGGATGGAGTCTTCTGCCATGTCAATATGGTGAAACCCATCTTTGAGATCAAGCAATGTAAAATATTTCTTCCCGCGTAATTTGTCAATTTGATCTTCTATGAGCGGAAGTGGGTAATTATCCCTTAGTGTAATTTTGTTCAAAAACCGGTAATCCACGCACAATCTGTATTCTGAATTTTTTCGTTTTGTTAGTACTATGGGGGAAACGTAAGGGGATTCCCTTTCACGAATAATACCTCTTTTTAGTAGGTATCCCAGAATTTTTTCTAAGTTTTCTTTTTCCTCAAGAGATAATCGTCGCGGCGTAAAATAAATGGGACGATCATTTGTCAGACGTAAGCTCAATTCGTTTTTAGTATTTGGATATTCTGGGCGTTCTTTATTTAGATATTCGGAGATAAATAAATCTTTCAGCCTTGATTGCACCTGATGATCCCATTCCGAATTTATCTCAAGTGAATCTGTTATATTGTGTACCGAAATGTCAATGTTAAATATCTCTTTCGTAATATTAGTTTCTACCTCAGACAACGCAATTAATCCTAAGTTAAAAGCCCACAATGCGTCACGACCAAGAACGACAGAATTTGACATCGTATTATTTGGGACTACAATCAGCCTTACCGTTCGTTCGACATTATCTAAGGTTATTTTTGCCGTTACAAAACCCAAACAAACAAGCGGACTGTTATTAATGCCACCATACTCACCACCATCGTACGGACTCATACTTTCGATCGGGATGAACGATTCCTTAACAAAACTAATCGGACTTCCCGTATCTAGGAGAGTATCCAAGGGCAGAGAGCAGCTCGCTCCCGCAGAATTGACCTCAAATTCCGCCAACTTGAAGCACCCTTTATTGAGTGGATTCTCTGAAGGGGTCGTTGATTCCTGCGGGTCCAGCAGAGTCTCAGCCACGTTGCTTACTTGATGATCTGACGAGGTGTCACTTAAGTTGTTGACCTGCTCTTGATTCTTCGGCTGCGGATTCTTGTTAGGGCAATCCTTCGACTGGTGACCCATCTCAAAACATTTATAACAAGCACCCTTTGGCCTCGGTGGTTGTCTATATTCCGTTGCCAAATGGCCAATTTTGCTGCAGTATTAGCAACGCAAGAGGGCAGTCTTCTTATGTGCCGTTGCTGCCTTCGATCCTTCTTCGGTTTTGGAGACCGTAGTGGCGGGAGCACTCTTATTGCCATCTTCTATGTTTTCAAGTCGTCTCTCAACGTAATTTTTTCAAAGGCTTGTAGCAGACTTCTTTTTTCTATAAACCTTTGAATTCGGGCCTGATTGCGCAGCGATGCATCAGGAATTCTATCAATGAGGTAGTCCACAAGATCCTCTTCCTCGATCGGTACTGCATTCGCTAGAATTAATTTCTCGTGAAAATAGTCGTTAAAAGATTCTGACGTTTTCCACGATCGATTCTCGCACTTATTTCTCAACGACAATCTGGTCTGGCGATGGTCGAACATGGATGCTAATTCATTGAGAAGGTTTTCCACCGAAATACCAATATATTTGGGCTTGGAGTGGAACCAACTTAAGGCCTTACCCTTCAATTTTGCATTCATCCGAAGTCTGCCATGCGCGTCGTCGAGTTCGTAAGTATTGCGCAGGAGCTCAAATTGTTCCATCCATTTCCTGAAATCCGCTCCTGTTCCGTCAAAATCGCTCAGAAGGTCTTTTAAAATCGTGACGTTTATGCGGTGTTGGACAGGTTGTTGTGATTCGGGACGGGCGGGACTGTTGCGCAAGAGCTCAATTTCGCGCCTTGCGAGTTGTAGTTTCCTTTACATTAATTCCCGTTCTCGACGCAAGAATTCCATTTTCCTGTAGTCCATACCTCCCTGATATCCGTGCGTCAGTGGATGAGGTGAAGAGGCTCCTCCTAGATTTTGTCTCACGTCCAGGTTCGGCTGCTCACCCCTCCCTACGGCATCATCCTCGTGTTCATTGCGTACAGGTTGTGTGTTCGGCTGAATTTCGTTGACGTCATGATACCAACTGTCCATCAGGTCAGCCTCCTGCAATCGCCTGATAAGCTCGGCTTTCGTACCTTGGGCCGATATTCCACGACGATTGCATACTTCCTTAAGGGTGGCTTCCCTGTAATTTGTCGGGTTCATGGCGTAGCACTTCGGGATCACACACACACGACGTTTTCGGAATCACGCACACAGGTCGTTTTCGGAACCACACACGCGACGTTTTCTAATTCACTAGAACGTCTGGACAGAATGACGT
>CAKNYM010044148.1:0-12486 GCA_932195095.1 Andricus curvator
TGTAATCAACTCTGGGTCAAATAGTGTCAAATATATTTTTTTCAATCAGAACCTTACCCCGCAAAAAATATTTAAAAAAATCTAGAAGTCAAACAATATAAAAGATAAATAATAAAATCTAATATTCTTGCCTGAAGTGAAAAATAAAAAAAAAATATCAACAGGATACACATTTTTGGACCTAAAAATTGCATAAAATATATGTATATACTATGATATTATATAACCTAATGCAATAACTTATAGTTATTGCAGTAATATATATGAACCATATTGACATAAATTAATATAATTTCTCGACTCAAAACTAAAAGTACCATTATTCCTTATTTTTAGTCCTTCACCATATTTGTGTAAATTTGAAGCATTTAAAATAAGCGCGCGTATTATGGCCAATAACGTGGCTTTCCCCTTCCAATGCAACGCTTGCGCAGTTGAAAAAGTCGCGGTCTATTATAGCATCACTGTCACAGAGAGCCTGAATACCCTGGCGGACTGGCTGAACGCAAGGGTAACGCTACAGCGTAACCATAAAGTAATCTTCAATTATAATGAATAAAAGAAACAAAATAAATATCTAAGTGGTTGCAATTATAATTGTACGTTAGAAGGTTATGGCGTTATGCAGTAACAGAATTTTTAGTCGGGTAAATTACCCTGGTAATGTACGGTAATATTGGTGAGTTACCGGGAAACTTACCCGACGTTCGTTCTCGGCGATAATTTATGAGAATTTTTTTTCTCCTTCCAAATTTCTGTGAAGCGCATTTCTGGCAACGACAACTTTCTTTTGATTATCCATTTGTTGTTCCATTCATTTTTTCCAATATTTTTTATTTAGTTCACCAAAGACAAATTTCGAAAAAAGATAGATGTATTCAGCTATTTCTTTAAAAGCGTAGAGGTGCTAAGAACACCTTATCTTCAGTTTGAAAATGTCACATTATTTAGTTCAAATAAGAAACTGCTGAATGTTACACATGTGAACAGTATTTAAAATAAATAATTATTTCTCATTTGATTTCATTATTTTCATTATTTATATTTATTCAAATGTAATAATTTAATTTTTTGAAGTATTTGCAGTATTGCGAGACAATTATACGGAGTGTTCTGAAAATTTTCTAAATTTATTATTTTAATGCTCACAAAGTTTTCTATATTTTAAATGTACCTAAATGGGCGCTGTTTATAATTTATTCTATAAGCGCCGAAATTATCTAATTACTGAATTTTTTAGATGTTGAAGGGTTGTCGACCACTGTGAATAAATGTTCAAGATGTTATAGTTAATTTTCCATCATTTGGTGTATTCTGTGTAATGACAAATATTTAAAAAATATACCAAATGATCGAAAATTAACTATAACATCGTGAACATTAACTAATTACTTTTAAAAATAACAAAAAAGCATTATCATTGAATACTCTTATAAATTCTCGAAGCTTCGGTAACATACCGGTATGTTACCAGTAATATTACCCGATTTTAAATAACCGAGAATTTCAAAACTCTATGCAGTAATTGCAATAAGTTTATTTTTTAGCGTTAGAAATTAAAAAAACATAGTGGCTGTCATTGAAGTCTGCTAAAGGCGACTTTAAGCGCATCTGAGTATATGTAACGTACAATTATAACTGCAACAATTTAGATATGTATTTTGTTTCTTTTATTAATTATAATTCGAGATTATTTTATGGTTACGCTGTAGCGTAACGCTAGCGCTCAGCCGGTCTCCCAGGTCCCTTGTTGGTCAGTTACGCGTAACTCGATTATTTTCTACGTATAATACGTTTTTGACGTAATATACGTCAATCAGTGTTGACAAGTACATAAACCCACAAACTATTAATTTTTTTATTATTTTTCAAAACTCCTGCACTGCATGTCAATACAAAAGTCAGACTACCTGATCAGAAGGCCGACTGTTGGATTAGTTTCACCAAAGATATTATTATAAACGTAGATGCGGTGCGGGCTTAGTTACCCGCGATAAATATAGACGGCGCGTCCGGCGAAAATTGTCACTTCCCCTCTACCCTCCACTACTCCCCGATAGCACCCATCGATATAGTTCGCCAACAGCCACTTGGAGAGCTGTAAGCAACTCTCATCATACTCCTCGTAGCGCACTGATGGTAACTAGCTCGGACTAGAACCATTCAAATTGAAAATAAATTACCAATTACAATATTTTTACAATTTTATAAATCTTTCAAAATGTTTTGATATGTTTTTGGGACGACTGAAAAATCCCGAATAATAACATTCCCGACACTGTAAACTTCCCGAAATGATAAAATTGCCGAAATCTGAAAATCCACAATTTGAAAATTCCCGAATAATAAAATTCTGGACAGTTTACAATATTACCGAATTTGAAAATTCCCGAATGATAAAATTTCAGTTGGAATATTGTCGAATAATAAAACATACAAACTAGAAAATTCCCGAAATTAAGCAATGAAGAAAATGATTTTTTAATAAATATTATTTATTTATTAAAAATACAATAATCAAATATTTTTATCATAGAATTTTTTTTAATGTTGAATTTTTATAAAATTATTGTTTGAATTTGAAATAACAATCATTGTATAAAAATGTTATAAAAAATAAAATTAAAAACACGTGCGCTTCGAATAAACAAACTTTGCAGGCTTTAATTCAGCACTGATTTATCTCGAAGTTTTTTTTTATTTTAATTTTTTTAAATTAATAATTCGATTTTTGAGAAGGTTTTTTCTGACTTTTAAAAAATACAATGCACATTTTGAAACAAAATTTTTTATCCAGAAATTTTATTTTTTTTTTATTTTTTTTATTTTAAATTCAAACAATATTACATAAACATAATTATAAACATAATTAAACAATGTATGTATTTCTGGATGAAATGTTTTGTTTGAAAATGTTCATACGAAAAGCGTTCTCAAAAATTGAATTTTAAATTTAAAAAAATAAATAAACAAAATTAAATCACATCGTGGGTGTGGTGAGCCCACACTTGTAGTTATTATTTACTACAAGAAACTATCCACCTAGAAACACTACCCGAATCGGGTAGTGTCACGCCCACCCTGAAAGGGAAATGGTTTAATGGTATACAATTCCGATATAAATCGGTGCTGAATTGAATCCTGCAAAGTTTGTTTGAAAAATGTTATTAGGTTTGAAGAAAATTTGGAGAGAGTATTTTTATTCTTTCAAAGCGCACGTTTTTTTAAAATTATTTTTTAATACAATTTTTATACAATTATATTGTTCCTTTAAATTCAAAAAATAATTTAAAAAAATTTAATATTAAGAAAATATATTGGATAAGAATATTTGATTATTGTATTTTTAATAAATAAATAATATTCATTGAAAAACAATTTTTTCATGTTTAAATTTGTGAATTCCATAATTTGGGAATTTTTTGTTTTGAATATTTTCTGTCGAGAATTTTCCAGTTCGGTAATATTATAAACTGTTCGAAAATTTGATAATTTCGGGAATTTTATTATTCGAAAATTTACCAATGCGGCCATTTAATAGTGTCGGAGATTTCATTTTTTGGGATTTTTCAGTCATCCCTTTCGGGAATTTTTTTAATCGTCCCATATTTTCCTACCTTCTTTTAAAATTATGTAATTTTTCAAAATAAAAAGTCATAATTTAATTTCGAAATCAACAAAAGTATCAATTTTCTTTTAAATTATTTAAAACGTTTTAAAATTATTTTTGAAATTTTGTCGGAAATTTTAAATATCTTTTAAAGTGATTCCCATTTTTCCTAAAGTTTTTGTAAAATCCTGCGAAAGAAAATTGCCTCAAAAGCTTCCATATTTTTTTCCAATTTTGTAAATCTTTTGAAATGTTTGGAAAGATTTTAAACATTCTCTTAAGGTTATGTTCTTTTTCGGAATAAAAAAGCTTTTTTAATATCCCAGAAATCTTTTTAAAAATTTTTGATAAATTTTGAAAAATTTTTGAGAAGCTCCTAATTTTTTGTTTGTTGGAAACATTCAAAAACCTCCAACTTATTCGAATTTTTCCTAAATCAATCGTTGTTCAACTATTATTTACAAATCAAAATTCAACACTTTTACTTTCAAATTACAAATTTCAAAAATAGAAAAATTATAATTGTAACATTCAAAGTTTAAATTTATCACTCTGAAATTGTGACAATTCAGTTTCGAATTGTTTGATATTGAAAATTGTTTTTTTTTTTTTTAATTGAATAATTCCAAATTGAATGGATTAAAAGTGGAATATTTTATACTAAAACAATACTTGAATAAGATTTTGAAATTGAATAAAGGCGTTTATTTATGAATCTATTAATTTGAAGTGATTTTTAAATTGAATATTGTTTATGAAGACTCAATCGGATGTTTACATTTGTGTAGCTACTAAGGCCTTCGAATTAAATTAGTTCAAATTTTAACGTTAAAATATGTAAATTATATAATTTTGAACAGATCCAGAATCGTCTTGTAAAATCAATTACTGTTCAATTTTTAATACTCGAGCTACATTTCAGTTTCTAAAAGCATAAGTTAATTTATATTTACAGCTGATCAATTTAAAAAGTTTTGTTATTTTCCGGTCAAAAAATAGATTCACTTCCATTTCCCGATTTTTCCCGGTCGCGAGTCTAGCTCAATTTAGAACAACTTTCATGTTTTTGAAAAATTAATTTTTCGGTTCTTACTTCCGGGACAATCATTTTATTCCTTGAAAGATTTTCTACAATTCTCGTGGTTAATTAGTTAGTACTTGGATGGGTGACCGTTCAGGAATACTGCGTGCTGTTGGCTCGTCGTGGGTGTGGTGGGCCTAGAAACACTACCCGAATCGGGTAGTGAGGCAATGAACTTTCGAGTTCGAACTGCTAATCAATGTATGTATGTATGTGAAAATTACACTATTTTCATTTTTAAAAACAATATTTTTCTTCAATAAAATTGATGTAATAAAAGCGTTTCCAAGAGTTTTTTTAATCTTTCGAGAAATAAAATAAATATTTATAGGTCGCCCAAGGTTAATTTTCTTTACAAAATTTTCCTTCAATCTCATTTTTACATTCTCATTCTAATGAGAAGGTATTGGTTTTATGTAAAATTTGACATAGTCGGCTTTCATCAAATCTCCACGTTTTGAGACCCCCTGAGCTAGAAAAAACGATTTTTACGAAGGTGTCTGTCTGTCTGTAGTCTGTCTGTCTGTCTGTCTGTAGACACGATAACTTTCGAAAAAATGATCAGATTTGATTGAGCTTTGGCACACTTTTTTATGGCCGAAAAATAGAGAACGAGTTCGTTAACCAGCTATTTTGGATGAAAATCCAAAAAGTGAGCACATTTTGAAAATTTTTGAGACCACTTTTTTGGAAGATTTGAAAATTCTATGTACGGTTATTAGTAGTACGCAAAATGATGAACAAAATATTCTTATGACTTTTCGTGATAAAAAAAAAATTACTGGAGTTATAGCATTTTCAAAATTCCAAAAAACAAACGAAAATGAACATTTTAAGCCGAAAAATGCACGATATGAAAAAAAGTCAAGAGGAGAAAAACGTTGATTCCTGAACACCCTATAATATTTTCATAACAAATTTTTGAATTTTTTGAAAAATAAAAAATTCAAATTTCGATCGCACAAAAAATTAATGAAAAAATAAAAAAAGCCATTTTGCTGTAAAACTATGCAAGATACCAGAAAAGGTCATCTCACCAAAATTGTGCACCTAAAAAAGATCTACAAATTTCTTATCATTCACTTTTTGATATGACGCGCAGTTTTTGTTTTATTCGTAAAAAACAGCATTGAAAATAGAAAAATCACATTTTCAGACGAATATTACCAGCTACGAAAAAATGACCGAAAGAAAATTTGTTCATCCAAGGAAGAGGTACAAATTTATTGTGACTCATGTTTCGATAGGATGCGTGGTTTTTGTTTTATTCGTGAAAATAACATTGACAGTAAAAAAAATCAAATTTTTGAAAAAACAATGCAAGGTACGAAAACATATAAATGAACAAAAATTGTGCATTCAAAAAAGACTTACACACCCGTAATCAATTTTTGTGGTAAGAATATATTCAAAATGAAAAAATTAACTTTTTTGATAAACGGCACAAGCTAAAATAAAATGTTAACTAATAAAATTTGTCGCCTGAATTATATCATTACTTTTCATTTGAAATCAAATACAAATTTAGTAATTTGTATATGAAGAACATATAACACGAAGCACAAAGTGCGCGCTCAGTGTATTTACCAAATCGCACGCTGTAAGTGCGCTCAAACTTTTTTGTTTCTATCATACGGTTCAAATGATTTTCAAATGAAATATCGAGCGCGAAGTGCGAGTGTCTGGATGAGAATGTGTTCCTTAAGGTCGATAGAACCTTGAGTAAATAAAGTTCCTTTTCAATTTAAAATAAAAATAAATTTAACAATCACTTAATATGTAGAGGTTTTGATAATTTTATAATATTTGCAAACAAACTTTTTCTTTTCATCGAAGTCGAACACGAAGTTCAAAAATCTAGAGGAGCCTAGCGTAAAGCGCGATGCAAATACGCCCGAGCGCGTAGCGCGAGGTGAATACATAATCGAGCGCGAAGCGCGAGATAAATATATGATCGAGCGCGAAGCGCGAGATCCAGTAGTCGCGCGCCCTAGGCGCGCTCAAACTTGCGAGCGAAGCGAGCCGCGCGCGAAGCGCGCCATGAGAATGTGCCCGCGAAGCGGGCAGATTTTTTCCAGTTGTTTTTACTGTAGTACAATTTATGTTTGTATATTTGGGTGAAGAAATCCGTTCTATAGTTAGACAAATATTCTTTATAGATCAATATTTTGTATACAAAATTACCTTGAGTGACCTTTAATTATTATTTTATAAACGCAAAAAAAAAAACAGATATTAATGTTTTATATGAAAAACACAATCCATGAGTGACATAACGAAATCAGAACAATAATAATGTCAATTTATTCAGAAACAAGCACTTTGAACAAAATTGACCTTGAGCGAACATTAAATATATATTTTTCAATTTTGGCAAAACTCAGGTGTTATTTTTTCACAAAAAAAAATAATTTGTGGGGGTGCTAAATTATTAAACTAGCTGTGAATTCGATCTCGAGTGTTTCCACTTTGTTTGTGTTTATAATTATATGGTGCTCATTTCACGAGCACTTTGCTTCCCGTTAGCAAATGTATTTGCTTCCTCATAGAGGAAGCATTAGTTATTTTTTTTCAATAATAGACAAACCAAAGTCTTCATTTTACTCAATTTAAAAATAGAAATTTACAAAAAATACAAAATTACAAAATAATACAAAAAATTTTTAAATACAAAGACAAATCAAATTTTGTATTCGAAATGATAATTTTTCGAGCTGGAAAAGGGAAGGGAAAAGTTCTGTCGCACCCTATCCCTTTTCCAGCTTTGTGATTTCTTTACAAAAATTGTGAGAATTACTCTATTTGAAAATTTAGAATGAAAAAGTCTTTTCTATTCATGCGTCAACTTTGAATTATGTCTATGAAAAAAGTTTTTCTGTTTGAAACAGATGATTCAAATATTATAAATGAGCATAACTTCCCTACTCTTTAATCAAATGTATTAATATTGTAAGTCAATCGATTCGTCTCGAACCAAGGAATGTTTTATATTCTTGCATCAACTTTGAATTATGTTGAAGAAAAAAGTTTTACTATAAAAAACCGTATTTTCAAATATTATGCATTATACCATAGCTTCCTTACTCTTCAATAAAATGTATTAATATTATAGGTCAATCGATTCGACTCGAATCAACCTATCTTTTCTCTTCTTGCATCAACTTTGAATTATGTTAATGAAAAAAGTTATACTATAAAAAACCGATTTTCAAAATATATAAATTACCATAACTTCCCTACTCTTTAATAGGTCAACTCTTTTATAGGTCAATCGATTCATCTCGAACCAAGGAATCTTTTATATCGGTGCATCAACTTTGAATTATGCTACCGAAAAAAGTTTTACTTTAAAAAACCGATTTTCAAAATATTATTGAGTGCTAAAAAATGCAATAAATATTTTTAGAAATCCTTGGGTCAGTTTCAAGATATTAGTGAGGAAAATAAGCCCTCCAAATTTCATCAATTTATATGCAACCGTTTTCTAGTTATCGTGTTCACAAAAAAGTGACATCCACACACACATCCGGACAATTGCTATTAGACATTTTTACATTGAGGAAGGTTTAATTAAATGAATTTACAAATTTTGGAAAATGTTACATTTACAAAGCTTCCTCTATCAGGAAGCAAAAATAAATAAAACAGGAAAAAGCACCCTTTTAAAGAGCTTTTGAAACTAAACATTTGTTCAGTTTTTTCAAGCAGTCCTAATTTTCAATAGTCCTCCTTTCAAACTTATCTGAAGATAATGATTCAAGTATTAAAAGACGTTCATTTCTAATTCTGCAACTTTAAACGATTTTAATTTGTAACTAAATAATTTGAAATGTTTCAATCTAAAATTATCGAACACTTTCAATTCAAAAATTCTTGCATATTTAAATAGCTTTAAATTTCAAATTATTCAATATAGTCTACTTTTTCATGTTTGTCCTACAAGTATTCAGTTTTAAAGGTTATAAATTACAATTGTGAAAAATAAGTAAAATTCATGATGGGGAATTGTATTGACCCTCTGGTATTAAATGAAATGGTGTTTCTTTGTATGGGCTTTAGGGTCCAGTAATCAAAAAACTGTGTTTTTAATCAGACGTTTCGACTCATGTGGGAGTCCTCTTCAGTGATTTATTTCTAAACAAAACAATTTTACATTTTAAGTAATATGCTAAACGAAACCAAAATTTACGTTTTTTTTTTGTTTTTTTTTAAATTGTTTTATAGTAATATGCTTTCGATAAAAATAGCAGTGACGAACAAAATATAATTTTAGAGATTACAATACAATTACGACTCTTTTTGTTGTACAGTTTTTTTGTTTTGTTAGAATACAATAATTTTTCTGACATTCATAAAATTAGAGAATATAATATAATGTAATTAGTTTTTGAATAATTGTAACTAATTCACGATAAAACATAAATAAACTAATCGAAGAATTATAATGGAAAACGATGACGAATAATTAGAAAAATGCTTTATTATGGTAATGAAAATTCACGAATTTTTTTAATTATTTTAATTTGAAAAACAGTTTTTAGTTATCACATAATTTCTCTAATCTCATCAGTTTTTTTTATTTGTTTATTTTTTAAATGTATATCTTTATATGTCATTACTAACCTTATCAAATGTGTAAGAAAATCCTCACATCACTATTACACTAATAACATTCGTTGCCGAACACTACAGATGAATTTAATTTAATTTTTCGTCGTTTATTTGAAAAGTACATATTTTTAAGGAAAGTGTCTAGTTGTTGTTGTCACTGTTGGAAAACGACTGATTTCGAAAGTGTAAGGGCATTATGTGAAATGGGCCATGCGGTTTAAAGTTTTAGTGGGAGAAGTGTCTATCGCAGCTCAGAGTGCAGTGAGAGTTAAAGGGAAGGTCGTAAATTTGAAATCGGAGACTTTCCTGTATTTTCATTCAAAATTCTTTTTACTTAGGGGTACTGGTTTACTGCTTTGGTTGATTTTTAATGTTCTTGGGAACTTCTCTGAGAACGTGGACATGAGACTCAAAAATTCAAGTTGATCCTGAATGCTAAATAAATATTTATATGTAAGTAGGAATTATAGTAGTTCATAATTATTTTCGCGCACAGACTTATATTCCTTTAGAATTAAACATTTTCATTCACAGAAATTTGACCAAAAAAATGCAGAGTACAAATCCTGTTCTCAAAAAAACGTGCGTACGTCACGGTACTTAAATTAATATAAAAAAATATATGTATTAGTCTTCTATTAGTTTTCTTCTATTAGATTCAAAAAAAGGTACAAGGCCACTAGAAGATAAAATTATGGCAGAAAGTGAGTACAGAATTTTTTATTGTTTTTTAAATAAAGCCTTATAAAAAGAAGAAAGTTTTTGAATGTCTGTTCTTTGATTGACAGTATTAGGTTCACTTGCAATGTGAATCATTTCTAGCAGCATACGTTTCCTGTAATTATTAGTTTTGTCAATGATTTTAGTTTGTTGGAAATTGAATCTCTGGTCTTCATACCAGGAATGTTTAGTTAATGCGGTCCATTTTGAAGGTGGTTTATATACGTCTTTTGTGTGTTCATTTATTCTGAATTTAATCGGACGTTTAGTTGTGCCTATGTAGAAGGAGTCACAACCAGAACAAGGTATTTTATAAACTACATTTTTACCGTCAAATGTAGGGATAGAATCTTTCTGTGATTTGAAAATGCATGATAAATCATTTATATTTCTGAAGGCCGGTTTGAAATCGAAAGGTTTAAGAATGCCTGACAATTTTTCTGATAGTCCCTGTATGTATGGTAGGAATATATATTTCGTTGCTTGTAGTGAGGTCACAGGTTGATCTTCGGTATTACTCGTTAGTGTGTGCGTGTTTATAGAGGTACGGCTAGTCGAGGGTTGATGTGTTTGAATTTCTGTGTGAGTGTCACTCGGTAGTGTGTGCGTGTTTGTAGAGGCACGGCTAGTTGAGGGTTGATGGGTTTGAATGTTTGTAAGAGAGTTTTTCTGTGTGATGGAATGCAATCGTTGTTTTATTATCTTATTAATCATTTGTAGGGGGTAACTATTTGTTGTTAAAATTGCTTTGATTTTTTTGATATTCTGAGAATGGAAATCTTTGTGAGAAAGAATGATACTCCTGTCTACAAGGCTGTTGATAACATTTATTTTATATTTCATCGGGTGATGTGAGAAAAAATTAAGAACTCTATCTGAGCTAGTAGGTTTTTTTGTACCAGTTGGTTTTTAAGCCGTCACCATCGCGAATGACGACTACGTCTAGAAAACTGATTTGATTGTTAGTTTCTCTCTCAAGGGTGAATTTCAATTTATTATTGTAATTGTTGAAAATGGTAAGAATTGTATCAACTTCATTTTCTGGTACTGCGGTTATGATATCTATAAATATTTATTTAGCATTCAGGATCAACTTGAATTTTTGAGTCTCATGTTCACGTTCTCAGAGAAGTTCCCAAGAACATTAAAAATCAACCAAAGCAGTAAACCAGTACCCCTAAGTAAAAAGAATTTTGAATGAAAATACAGGAAAGTCTCCGATTTCAAATTTACGACCTTCCCTTTAACTCTCACTGCACTCTGAGCTGCGATAGACACTTCTCCCACTAAAACTTTAAACCGCATGGCCCATTTCACATAATGCCCTTACACTTTCGAAATCAGTCGTTTTCCAACAGTAACAACAACAACTAGACACTTTCCTTAAAAATATGTACTTTTCAAAAAAACGACGAAAAATTAAATTAAATTCATCTGTAGTGTTCGGCAACGAATGTTATTAGTGTAATAGTGATGTGAGGATTTTCTTACACATTTGATAAGGTTAGTAATGACATATAAATATATACATTTAAAAAAATAAACAAATAAAAAAAAACTGATGAGATTAGAGAAATTATGTGATAACTAAAAACTGTTTTTCAAATTAAAATAATTAAAAAAATTCGTGAATTTTCATTACCATAATAAAGCATTTTTCTAATTATTCGTCATCGTTTTCCATTATAATTCTTCGATTAGTTTATTTATGTTTTATCGTGAATCAGAAAAATTATTGTATTCTAACAAAACAAAAAAAACTGTACAACAAAAAGAGTCGTAATTGTATTGTAATCTCTAAAATTATATTTTGTTCGTCACTGCTATTTTTATCGAAAGCATATTACTATAAAACAATTTAAAACAAAACAAAAAAAAAAACGTAAATTTTGGTTTCGTTTAGCATATTACTTAAAATGTAAAATTGTTTTGTTTAGAAATAAATCACTGAAGAGGACTCCCACACGAGTCGAAACGTCTGATTAAAAACACAGTTTTTTGATTACTGGACCCTAAAGCCCATACAAAGAAACACCATTTCATTTAATTATGAATATTAAAGATGGAAAAAGATCCTAGTGCCCAGATCTAATGTTTTTGGGTGATTCAATCCAATTCAATTAGATTATTACAATTTCACAAATAGGAAAAAGAAATAATCCAAAAATATTTCATATATATTTCTAAAATTGCTATATTTAGTGCAAACTTATTACAAACAAATTTTTTAATAAAAAGATTTCTTTCAAGAAATTGAGTTAAAATTATTCAGGCTCAATTAAAAGAAATCAGAAAATATTCATGAACAAAACCCTACAAATTGGAACGAATCTTTTGTTTAGTGTCTCTATTTAACAATTTTAAAATTAAGATAGAACAGAAATCCATTTTATCATGAATAATTTTATGCAAAATGCGCATGAAAAAGATTCAAAATTAAAAAATAGATTTCTAGACCACCTCA
>CAKNYM010044149.1:0-12808 GCA_932195095.1 Andricus curvator
GGTGTCTCAAACGGTGACTCTGGGATACCGGGCGACCTCTCAGAGTATCAGCCTTATCCTTGCACGCGGGGCTCTACAAGGATGGACTAACCCTTTTCCCTAGCTGCTCGTGGGAACAACAATGACAACACCAAACATAGTTGTAGGAAGTGCGGTTCAAAACAATCGAACGCGCAGGGCTCCCGACAATGGGTCGGACAACAATGCCGACTACCCTAGAGTTGGGGGAGCCAATCAAGACGAAGTCAATGCGATTGACCGGCGAAATCTCGTTACTTTTGAGTGGACGGATCGACTCAGGGACGACCTGCTGGAGTGCTATGATACCAGTATGGCCCCTGAACGAATAGGTTACACGGCGCGACTGCATGCTCTGTGGTGCGAGAAACACCCAGAGCTCTCGGATTTTTCGCAAGAACGGCTGCGAAACCGTGCCGAGGACCTCCGGAAAAGGGGATATATAAGCGGAGCGCCGACACAACCGCAGCCAGAACAAGCCGGCAACAGAGAAAGAGAGGCGACACTGAGACCAGCCTCGAACAGGCATCCAATAGAGGGAGAACGATGCTTCAAGACCCGGAGAAACATCAACATCCAGGTTTCTCCCAAGCCCAAAGATCTGACTGAACTGGATGATGAGCTTCGTGGAGATTTTTCCGAAGAATCCGACCTCTGGACTATCAATTGTAGTGTGTACAATGCAGCGAGAACTTTGGCAGATGCAAACCGTAAAACAAAACCAACGGTTGATCATAAGACCAAAAGACGAATGCATCAACTTAGCACAAAGATAGGCTGGGCAAGACAGTGCCTCCCGCATTCAGTGTGTGATTGACTACATAACATCTGGCAGGAATTTCACTGCCAAGGTTCGACAGTTCACGCGCGAACTGCGGATCCGTCATCACACAATGAACAAGTCAAAGCTACTGAACATCAGGCAGCATATTGTTGACAGAATACGAGTACTATCTGACGCTAGGAGAAGTCTAGAGCGGAGAGAGAGGTGGGTCAGAGAAAATCAACAGTTTTCGTCTGACCCATCTCGACTCTTCCAAGACCCTCCAGTTACTGTCGACCATCCGCCCAAACCAGAGGAGGTCGAAGCATTTTGGAGAGAAGTCTACGAAGTCCAACATCCACTTAAAGAAGGCTCAAAGAACATAAACAGCTTCAAGGAGCTGTGCAATGCCCTCATCACAGCTGAGGAGGAATGCCCACCTATCACTACCGAGGAGGTGAAAAACGTATTAAGAGGCATGAAGAACTATTCCGCTCCGGGACCAGATGGCATCAAGACCTTCTGGTGGAAGAAGTTTCCTTCAACCCACCAGCATCTGGCCCGAATTTTTACCTCATATCTAAAGTCGGAAGAGCCTATTCCGGGGTGGTTGGTGAAAGGGCGCACAGTGCTCCTGCCGAAGACGGGCAACTTAGCTGACCCTAAGAATTACAGGCCAATAACTTGTCTGAACACACTGTATAAGATCTTCACAGCTATCCTAAATGATAGGATTGTTCGGACAATTGGACCTGTATGGCGAGAGATGTATGAACAACGTGCCTCAAAGAAAGGCGTAGCGGGATGTCGGGAGAACTTGCTCATCGATAGATGTGTCTGTAAAGACGCAGCATACTATCAGCGATTTCTATCGATGGCCTGGATTGATTACCGGAAAGCTTTCGATTCAACCTCCCATAGACTTATCATCTGTCTGTTGGAAAGCCTAAAGGTTCATCCACACATCGTGAGGTGCATAGAGACATTAATGCCGCTTTGGAAAACCAGATTTACTATCTCATCTGGAAAACATCGTGTGATCACTAACAGTATCACCTTTCAGAGAGGTGTATTTCAGGGCGACACCATGAGCCCTCTCCTCTTTTGCCTCACATTATTGCCACTATCTCTCGCACTTCGCCATTCCGAAGGGTATCTCTGCGGAAAACCTGGAAACCGAAAGCATAAGGTCACTCATGTATTTTACATTGATGATCTTAAGATCTATGCTAGGAATCAAGAGAAACTACATCTAGCTCTGAAAATTGTCAAAGAGTACACTCAAGAGATTGGAATGGAATTCGGGTTAGAGAAATGCGCCAAGGTTAATTTGAAGAAAGGAAAACTTAATGGCATCCCCGAAGATCCTGAGCTCGTTGACAGAAGCGCTATACGATACCTTTGAGCTGGAGAGACCTATACATACCTGGGCGTGCCACAGAGCCGCATTCAGGACGCGACATCTATAAAGGATACTCTCCGATGCAGATACAAACGTCTCATCCGGCAGATTTGGTCTTCCGAACTGTCGGCGAGAAACAAAGTATCTGCAACGAACATGCTTGCCGTCCCGGTAGTACTCTATTCATTTGGAGTGGTTCCATGGACGAAGGACGAGCTCAGATCCCTTGATATCGGGACGCGAAAGGTTTTGCACATGAACAAGAGCATGCACCTTAAGTCTTCTGTTCCGCGACTTTACATCTCACGCCGCCTAGGTGGTCGCGGAATACTGAATCTTGAATTTCTTCACAACAGACTCATTCTGGGTACAGCACATATAGTTGCAAATGGACAAGACCCTCTTCTTAAAATGGTCAGGAAACACGAAGAAGTGGGAAAAGGGGCGTTTCTGTACAAAGCAGCGGAGGAGGCTGCTGAAACACTCGGCCTTGACTTCAATATTAGGGGTGAGCAAAATGCATCAAATCTTATCCATCTTGAATACTCACTCCTGAAGGCCCGGATGAAGAAAGCACAGGAGAAAAACTTCCACGAACAGCTCCTCGACAAGAGGATGCACGGCATCTTCCACAGAAATGTGGAAGATCAGTCGATGTCGTATGAGCTAACGTTTGCTTTCCTTAGATCACCCGGATTGAAGTCGGGCACGGAGGGCTTCATTTTGGCATGTCAAGACGGTGTCATTTCCACTCTAGCATACCGTCGCCACATTTTGAGCCAAGACATTCCCGATGATAGTTGCAGAGCGTGTCATGCACACCCCGAGCATCTAGGACACATACTATCTAGTTGTCCAACTCATGCGGGAACGACCTACATCCAAAGGCACAATGCGGCGCTAAGAGTGCTTTATTACCATCTCTGTCACTCTTATGGCATTAGCCCAAATACCTCTCCGCTAAACGCTCCTAGAGAAATAGAGTCAATTGTCGAAAATGAGAAGTGCCTTTAAAATCTTTAGAAATTCCTTAAAACTTTTTAAACCTCTTTTTAATTCCTTGGAAGTTTTAAAAATATCCTAAAATCTCTAAAATCCTTTGGAATTCCTTCAAATTATTTAAAGCTATTAAAATATCCTTGGAATCTTTTAAAATGCCTTGAAATATTTGAAATCATTTGTAATCTTTTAAAATCCCTAGCAAGTTTTTAAAGCTCTCGAAACTTCTTTGGCATTTTTAAAAATACTCTAAAATTTATAAAGTAATAAATATAAATATATATATATATATATATATAATTAATTAAATATATATTAAATAAAATATTAAGTATTTAATATAAAAAATAATATAGCGTTTCTAAAAATAATAAATAAAGTTGGAAAATTAGCAAGTAATAATTAATATAAAACTGTTGAAGGATAAAGAAAAATAACTTTTTTTCCGGGTTATAATTCGTTTAATATACATTATATATACATATTACGTGTCGTACATCATATTTATAACTATGATTGCAGTCAATTCGGCAATTACTGCCCTTTAAACAGAATAATCTTCCCGTACAGTTGTCTAATACTTTGTGATTTGTCTACAATCCGAGAGCAGTTATAAGTACCTTCAAATACTTAGCAACAACTGCTCTCGCTAGATGCAAGGCATGATTCTCGATTGGTGCCTGATCATTAGAATGGTCCTTTATTTGTGGAAAGAAATCTCGACCATTAAAAAGGAAGTCTTTCAGGACTTTCATTTATAAGAAAGCAAGTAGGAACTTCTCAGTTCATGACCAGCCCTATCCGACTAAATAAAAAATGGCGCTTCCTTAGTGATTATAGTTTGTATGTGCGAGATTTCCTTACCAGAGCGGCGCTGCACGCGGCACGCTTTAAAAATGCATTATACTAATAGAAAAATATTTAAAAATTAAAAATAATTAAGTTTTTGAACAATATGAGGCGAAATAAATTTTCTAAAATGATTCTAGAACATAAAATACACCTTTTCCATTAATCAATTAATATAAAATAGAAAAAGAACACATGAAATTACGTAAAATGCATACAGTGGATATGCAGTAAGAATTTCTTGATACGCTGAACAAAATATTTGTTATGTTATCCCCATGAAACTAAAAATATCTGAACAAAAAAGAAAGAAAAAGCTTAAGCTTCTAAACAGAAATATTTTCCATTTTATTTTTTTTTCAGCTTCATACGAATGAAATAAAAAAAATCGTTAAGTCCTGTGTTCGCCGTAAAAACGCATATAAACAGATATTTATATAATACTTTATTAAAAATTTGAAAATATAACAAAACATATTCATTATTAATTTAACATGTATTAATTTGAATTCCACTTCCATGTATTAATTTGAAGTCTAGTTAAGTGTCGCAAAGCTTGGCTGCATTTTTCTCCAAGACGCTAATTTTTTTAATTTCAGCCATTTCCTGTGTTACAAATTGTTTCATCCTTATTTGTAAATAAAATTGAAGTATATATGCTAATACCTCCACAGCTTCATTTGCATGTTCTTTGCATTGAAAATTAAATTTTGTTTTGGATGAAATTAAATCGTTTAGAATTAGGTCAAAAGAATTGCTGGATCGGCAATATACATTGTAACCAGTAATATTCTATCTTATAATTTAATTTTTTTATTAAATATGAATGTTAAAAACCACATAAAAATTAACAAACATTCCAATTGTAATAAAATATGATATACATTTTCTGATATAAAATTTAAGAAACGAAATATATCTATGCAACAATTCATCGTTACCTTTTTGAAGCTGAGCAATTCCATGTCAAATCATCTGAAGAATTTCAGCTATTGTTAGTCATTTTTATCAAAATTCTAGAATCCGTTCTCTTAGGTGTTGAAAGAAAAACCACAAAATAATTTTTTTTGTAATAAAAAAGCTTAGGAGATATTCAGAATTGAAAATTTTGGTCCTTTTTTTCTTAAACTTTCATAACTTTGGTGATTTTAGTGATATTAAGGTCTATTTTTTTTATAAATTATTCGTAATAGGATGCAGTTTTGGAAAATATTTTCTGAAGAGAAAAATTTCAAAAACTTCTTGGATTTTTCAAAAACTAATTTTGAAACTGTATCTCTAAAAAAAAAGATCTGCCCGCTTCGCGGGCACAGTCTCATCGCGCGCTTCGCTCGCAAGTTTGAGCGCGCCTAGGGCGCGCGACTGTTGGGACTCGCGCTTCGCGCTCGATCATATATTTATCTCGCGCTTCGCGCTCGATTATATATTCACCTCGCGCTACGCGCTCGGGGGTATTTACATCGCGCTTTACGCTCGGCTCCTCTAGATTTCTGAACTTCGTGTTCGACTTCGATGAAAAGAAAAAGTTTGTTTGCAAATCTTATGAAATTATCAAAACCTCTACATATTAAGTGATTGTTAAATTTGTTTTTATTTTAGACTGAAAAGGAACTTTATTTACTCAAGGTTCTATCGACCTTAAGGAACACATTCTCATCCAGACACTCGCGCTTCGCGCTCGATATTTGATTTGAAAATCATCTGAACCTTGCGTTCCACGCTCGGTTCTGTGCACCGTATGATAGAAACAAACAAGTTTGAGCGCACTTACGACGCGCGATTTGGTAAATACACTGAGCGCGCACTTTGTGCTTCGTGTTATATGTTCTTCATATACAAATTACTAAATTTGTATTTGATTTCAAATGAAAAACAATTATATAATTTAGGCGACAAATTTTATCAGTTAAAATTTTATTTTAGCTTGTGCCGTTTTTCAAAAAAGTTAATTTTTTTCATTTTGAATATATTCTTACAACAAAAATTGATTACAAGTTTGTAAACCTTTTTTTAATGCACAATTTTTGTTCATTTATCTGTTTTCGTACCTTGCATTGTTTTTTCAAAAATTTGATTTTTTTTACTGTCAATGTTATTTTCACGAATAAAACAAAAACTACGCATCCTATCGAAACATGATTCACAACAAATTTGTACCTTCTTCTTGGATGAACAAATTTTGTTTATGTCATTTTTTTCGTAGCTCCTGTTATTCGTCTACAAATTAGATTTTTCTATTTTCAATGCTGTTTTTTTACGAATAAAACAAAAACTACGCGTCATATCAAAAAGTGAGTCATTAGAAATTTGTACCTTCTTCTTGGATGAACAAATTTTGTTTATGTCATTTTTTTCGTAGCTCCTGTTATTCGTCTACAAATTAGATTTTTCTATTTTCAATGCTGTTTTCTTACGAATAAAACAAAAACTACGCGTCATATCAAAAAGTGAGTCATTAGAAATTTGTAGATCTTTTTTAGGTTAACAATTTTTGTGAAATGATCTTTTCTCGTATCTTGCATAGTTTGACAGCAAAATGGAATTTTTGATTTTTCATTATTTTTTTGTCCGATCAAAATTTGAATTTTTTATTTTTCGAAAAATTCAAAAAACTGCTATGAAAATATTATAGGGTGTTCAAAATGCAACGTTTTTTTCCTTCTGACTTTTTTTCATATCGTGCATTTTTTGGCCTAAAATGTTCATTTTCTTTTGTTATTTGGAATTTTGAAAATCCTATAACTCCAGTAATTTTTTTTTTATCACGAAAAGTCATTAGGATATTTTGTTCGTCATTTTGCGTAATACTAATAACCGTACATAGAATTTTCAAATCTTAAAAAAAAAGTGGTCTCAAAAATTTTCAAAATGTACTCACTTTTTGAATTTTTATCCAAAATAGCTGGTTAACGAACTCGTTCTTTCTTTTTAGGCCATAAAAAAGTGTGCCAAAGCTTAATCGAATCTGATCATTTTTTCGAAAGATATCGTGGCTACAGACAGACAGACAGACTACAGACAGACAGACACCTTGGTAAAAATCGTTTTTTCTGACTCAGGAGGTCTCAAAACGTGGAGATTTGATGAAAACCGACTATGTCAAATTTTACATAAAACCAATACCTTCTCATTAGAATGAGAATGTAAAAAACACTTCTCATTTTCTTTATTTTTTATATATAGATAGCTGACAATGTCCTTTTGGCCAGGAAGGAATAGTCTATTCACTATTCCTTCGTGGCTTTGGCGTACGTTTTTAATTATTTCTCGAAAACTAAGGGAGATCCCATTTTGATATTTACAGGACTTGTAGAGGACATTGAAAGCCACCTACATAAAAAAATGAAGAAAATAAAAAGTGTTTTTTTTTCAGATATTCAGATTCAAAATTAGTTTTTGAAAAATCAAAGAAGTTTTGGAAATTTTTTTTTCCAAAAATATATTTTCAAAGCTGCTTCCTATTGCGAATAATTTACAAAAAGTAGACCTTAATATCGCTAAAATCAACAATGCTATGAAAAGTTAAGAAAAACAGGACCAAAATTTCAATTTTGAATATCTTCCAAGTTTTTGGATTTTTTCAATAATTATTTTGTGATTCTTTTTTTCAACACCTGAGGAAACAAATTCTAAAATTTGCATAAAAATTACTAACAATAGCTGAAATTCTTCGGATGATTTGACATGTAATTGCTCAGCTGATTTTTCTATACATGATATTCATATATTTAAAATATTAAGGTTCGGAAAAGATGAAATAAAAACTTTAGATTACGAAACTGATCTATTAAAAACATAATTCTTTTTTTAATTTAGGTTTGATTGCCCCACCTTCTGATAAATTCCAGATAAGTTTAGCGCATGTTAAATCTTATGGTATGTATAAATTTAACTGAAGGTTATCAAAAGATGGATCAACCTGTCATTAAACAGTAAAAATGAAGCTCTCAAATTTAACAAGGCTTTGTACGACAAAGTCCTAAAGTGCAAAAGATGAAAGATACTTCAAAATAAACAGAATTTTAGGAATTAAGCTTTAACTGTAAATGAAATTGAAATTTATTAATTTTGTTTAATAATGCATAATTTTAATTTTGATAAAGAATTTGAAGGATTCCATATAATACTTTTATTTTATTTTTGTTAAAATTAAATATTTTATGAATTATGTATAAAACAAGTTTTCATTACATACTACATATTTTTTGAACTATTTCTTTCTAACTAAAACCAACGTGTAGGATTTTAGGGACTTTTTAAAGAAAAAAAAGCTACCGAATATACAAATTTAATAAAAACACACGCTTCGTCTTTATTTCTTACGTCGTTTTTTAAAATAAAATCTTTTCTCAATATCGCTTTTTGCCATTCTTCGACGTTTTCTTTTCCCGAAGGAACCGAAAAAAAGTGAATTTTTTCATTTTCGTGTACAGGTTGTGAACTATAAACTGACTTACAGTTCGGCACAATACACGAGTCTCCATTGAATTTGCACTTTGACATTGACATTATGGCCAATATCAAATATAGGAATCTCACCAAATCACTTAAACGCACCATATTTACTCATTATAATAAATTATTCATTACAACTTTTTGAAAATCACCGTTCAGCACAATGGGCACAATGCTTTTGTAGAGCGTGGCGCATGCAACGCGCTCTAGTGAGAAAATTTTGCACATAGAAACTATAATCACTAAGGGAAGCACGTTACGCCGTTGCAAACACGGGGAGTAGCATAGGGCTGTTCATGACCCATTCATAACCTATAAAGCTTCAGTAAGTTTGATAGGTTATGTATAACTGAAAGCCTTTATACGATAATGTCACACGGTTTCATCAAGTTTATTAAGTTGCTTTTACCCGTTTCTTCATATTTAATATATATTTAGGTTTATTTAATTAAAAAAATGAATATATTGTTTACTTACATGTGAAACGTAAATTTCCAATCTTTCTTCTTACTCCTCCTTCCTGTATATTGCTTGCAAAGAGGAACTACACAATTCACCATTTTTCCTCTTGTCAACTTCTTACAGTTTAACAAGAGAAAATAAATGCAAACTAATAAAAAAAAACAATGCACACGATAACTTTCGTACTTCGTACGATTGCAGATACACAGTATATATCTATAAATATATATATATGATTTTTGACGTGGTAAGATGGCGGCCTTCCCCTCTGAACCAATCCACCCCGCAACGACATGCCTAGTCCGCTACCTTCGAGGGGGTGGGAACGATTAGCCTAGGTCTGGAGAGAATTTACTGCATGCAAATAAGGCGTGACCTATCCGGTAGTCGACTCGGTTTCCCGTAGTCGACTTGAGAGTGCCAGCCATGATCTAAGAATACACGGTCTAGCCACGCGCAACTAAAAAAAAGTTAACCAATAGGAAGAACTCAGCCACAGGCGGCCATATTGTATAAGTTAGCGCGAGAGAATGTAGTAGTAGATAAACGTTTATTTTTTAGCCTGCTGGCCTTAAAAAATTGACTTGCTTACACTTCCATTTTTTACAGAATTTTCTTACAACTAACCCTTAAAACTAACATCCTTCCACACCTTATATCTAACGCCGCTCGCTCTTATCGCATTGCCTTCCTCGCTTCGCCTCGCCTCGCTCGCATGTCCCTACTTTCTTGCTTGCCTCGCATTACCAAACTCTGCCTCCGCGACTAATACCTAATACTTATCTACTATTTACAATATTTACATTTACTTATATTTACTTCCTCCTCTATTTACAATCTTTCCTTCTCCATTCCTCTTCCTCCTTCCTTCTCTTCTTCTCCATCTTTCCCAATACTTCCTTCACCCATGCTACTGCCCTTTTGTCCCACCTTTCATGCATCAATACCTCCATGCTTATCCCACTCCTTTCCACCTCCACGCACTCCTCCAACCAGTGCTCCACTCTTGCCTCCCCCTTCCCACATAGTTCACACATCCTCTTTTCCCTAGCGAGCCAGAACCTATTGAAACCCTCCATGCACCCACATCTCATCCTCGCTATAAGCTCCTGACTTCCTTTCTCTCCTTTCTCACACAAATATTGCGCTCTCGCCCTTGGCATAATCCACACATAGTTCCCATTAAACCTTGTCTCTCTTATTCTCTCTTCCCCTGCTGTCTTCTCTCTCTCTCCATGCTGTTTTTCTTAACCAACTCATATACCTTCCTTCCTTCCTCATGCATCCTTCTCAATTCATCCATATGCAGTCCATTCGTTCTAAAATACCTTTCTCTTTCAACCTCCATCTTTCCACCCCCTCTCCTGTTCTCCTTCTCCCACCAACACTCCCTAACCAGCTTACTTCCCCCCTCTTCCAAAAATTTCTCCTCATATTTACACGCTCGACTCCCCGCTAGAATCCCTACACTCGTTCTCCCCGTCTCCCTCCTGACAATATAATTAGGCGTGTTCCTTGCCAACCCCAGTGTCCACTTTACATATCTCTCCTGTATCCTATTTACCTCTTCGCTTTCCTTCCACCCCCAGACCTCTACTCCATACAATAGCACACTCATCACTAGTGAGTCAAACAATTTCTTTCTCCTTCCAAAATCATCTGCGAATAACTTCTTTCCCAACCCCCACACCTGCCTCATCACCACATTTGCCCTCCTCACTCTCTCTTTTATGTGACCATCCACTCCGCCATTCCTCCGAAACAAGAAGCCCAGGTACACAAACTCTTTCACCGCCTGCACCGCCTTTCCCTTTCACTTCCACTTTCCTTCCTTATCCCTTCCACCTCCTTTTCTGAAAACCATAACCTTGGACTTTTCCGCATTCAGTTCTAACCTGTTCTTAACCAGGTATCTTCTCAACCTCTTCATCATTTCCTTTAAGGCCTCCTCGCTTTTTGCCAACAACACTATGTCATCAGCATACGCTAGCGACCAAATTCTAACACCTCCTATCCTGACTCCTCCTACCACTCCGGCCTCCAGCTTACTTTCCATATCCGCAATTAAAATCAAATAAGGCGTGACCTATCCGGTAGTCGACTCGGTTTCCCGTAGTCGACTTGAGAGTGCCAGCCATGATCTAAGAATACACGGACTATAATAGCGAAAAATTATAGGAAATTCATTATATGAAAATCATCATAGGCTTATACTTCATGATTTTCCGATCATACTTAAGGGTTATGCTATTTCACGTTTATACTATATTAATTGTGTGGGTATTACAACGTTTGCAGTTGAAACCAATTCACAAAGCAGACTTCATGATAAGAAGGGAATAATTGAGAAAAATTCAGAATCTAAATGTCCATGAATAGGCGATTTTTTAGCGAGCTTGGTAACCTCCCGAAGGAAGATCGGATTGATTGACACAAACGTCAACTGCACACATGCATGGCATTTTTATCTGTAAGAATATGCAATTAAATCATTTTACAAGATGAGTAAACATGTAATTCTCATACAATTGAGCTTGTCCGTAATAATAAATTGTCTAATTTTGGAGTAAATGATGTCTTGACTTTTTTTAATTGTGCCACTTTTACATTATTTACAATCGATAATCAGAGATATAATCCACGGAAAATATGTAAAAAAATTAGACATATACACGTGCAATCTGGAAATTGACTTAGTAGGTTGTGTTTACAATTACAGCTACTTCGTACACTTATTAAAGTACACTTACCAATATGTATAATACAACTTTATAATACACGAAAATATTTATCTTTGCCGGATGGCCACGTTATATTCACTTTAGTAGTCTCACTTTAAAACTTGTATTTTCGATAAAAACTCCAGTCCAATTTACACAAAGTTGATCTTAACGCGTTGCACTTGCACAAACGGATAGCGTCAGCAGTGTCCTCTTCTTTCACGTCATTTGAATATTAAGAATTTTGGCAGGTATTGACATTGATTTACAATATAGCCATAATTCATGATTTCAAATCTTTTGAGTGAAGACCGAGACGCTAACGGTTGCTATGGTGACAAAATGGCGGCCGGTGACTGAGCGCGCGAGTGGGGACGGAACTGGGAGAGCTTAAGAGGGCTGGGGACACCCGTGGGAATTCTGAGTTGAGTGTGCGAGAGAGACAGAAATATGATAAGCACGCCCAAAAAGGTGGAGCTTGTTAGTGAAAAAAAAAATTCGACAGCCAATCACCGTAGGAATATTTTCAGGAAAAAAGGGTGCATCGGAAAAAAAGTGTGAAAAAAATTTCCTGCAATAAAGTCATTTTCAGGGGACATTCGGCCTGGGTCAGGCATTGTCTGGAAACCGGTACCCTTTCGGCAGGGGGCAGATTGTCGAGCGGACGGCTTTTGGCCTCCCGCGACCTTCCCATTGTTTGAGATTAGACACAGCGGTGAAAAATCCAAATTTTGTACAATATTACATAATTGAATTGTAATAGACTGCATTAGTCTCGTTATATTATTACGAGTAAATCAAAAAAAGATTGAAAAAAGTCGGTTAATATTTTCAATCCCAGTTGATCTTTAAAGATTTATTTCCTTTTTAATTATCTTTAGAAATCCCTTCCACATTATTCGTTTATGAATCCAGGCATGCCACACAAGTAATAATTGTCAAAAATAGTTTCTGATATAGTAGCCTCACGAAGTGGAAACAATAAAGTTTGAAATGTCGAAAATGCTGTATTTGAAACATTTCATTGGGATACTTTCAAAATATACTTGATATCCAGTGAAAATTTGGAATTAAATTTTGCATTATATTATAGAAGAAGCGTTGTGCATTGAAATCTTACTTTTCATTTGTAAAATAATA
>CAKNYM010044150.1:0-31350 GCA_932195095.1 Andricus curvator
ATATGTTGTTTTCACCTTTTCTGTCCATTTATTTGTGAATTTAGGTAAAATTCTTCTCGTCCCTTCTTAAAAAAGAAACAATAAGAAATGAAACGCCGAGGAAATTTTCGAATTCGATACCATCGAATTAAAATTATCGAATTAAAATCGTTATAAATGCCAATTCCATTTTGGAAAAAGGAAGCCTCGCGGTAAACGAATCACTACCGCGTGAAATGAACAATTCAAACCATCAAATTAAAATTATCGAATTAGAATCATGATGAATTCCAATTACACTTTGGAAAAAGGAAGCCTCGTGGAAAACGAATCACTACCGCGTGAAATGAATAAAAACCTTGAGCATACTAAACACTTTCATAAAACCTCAGAAAAGGATGAATACTTATCTTAATTCAAAATCTCCTGTGCAGAAGCCGGCTGGGAGGTGAGGCGTCCTGTTTTGGGAGCGAAGATGGCCATTGTAGATCCAAGATTCGATGTTGAATCGTTGAACGTTCGATGCCAATTGGCGTTCTTCTTTGTTCGAGAAGCACTCTTTGTCGTTATAATTTGGTAGAGAAGTTGCGCCGTGGCGACCCGATGCGCGCGCAACACGGTCCGGAAATAAAAAGAGTTTTGAAGGACAAGATTTCAGAAGAATCTTTCAAAGAAAACATAATTAAACATTTAGTCATCATCGACGGTCTACCTTGTATAATAGTGATGAACATCAATCGGTGAATTCCACTGCGCAGAATGCCAATTGTAAAAGTGTTGCAAAAAAGCAGAAGGCAAGGAGGCTGACAAAGGACAATGATGAAGGTGTTATCTTTATTCGAAAAGTTCAAAAGAGGCCACCTTTGTACAATAAGAAGGGGAAAATGAGTCATTCAAAGATGAATACTGTGTGCGAGGACATTTCAAGGGAAATGAACGGTTCGTACACGCACGTATTATTATTTACGATTTTTACAAAAAAACACACCAAAAAACAAAAAACAAAAAACACACAAAAATGTCAACATGATACTTATCAAAAATAAGTTTGTCAAAAGGTTGCACAACAAACTGAGAATAGCTAATTGTTAAATTGATTCTTTCTTCTTCTTATAAAATAGAAGTATTATGAGTTAATTAATTTTTCATCAATTAACGTAAAATTAGACAAAGTAATTTTCTCTAAATAATCCCTGATGAGGAGATCTAAATTGACTTCGAAATATGTTGTTTCCCTAGTAGTATAAAAAAGAAGATCTTTAGCTTGTTGCTTTTCCTATTTGGAAAATTTAATAATCTGAAGAGATTGGTTCACAATCAATCACAAACAAATTAATATTAAAATTGGAAATGAGATTAACACACTGTTACACAAATGATGCAGGCGCTTATACGGCTACGCAGGCCAAACTTAATTGGAGGTATTTAAGAGATACGTACCTTAAGTGTAGAAAGGCCAAAAGTGTGTGATGGGAAGCTGATTACATGAAAATCTTAGACTCTCACAAGGACGAGGACGAGAACGAGAGGTAAACTTCTATCAATAACACTTTAAGAAGAACATTTTTCCAAGGAGATCTAAGACTGTAATTATAATTTATAGTTTGCCATTGGAGGTAGATGATCCTGCGTTTAAGAACTCTCTAGAAGCAAGCGAAGAGAATGACCAAGTACCCATGGAAGAAGTATCATCTAATATTGAGGAAAACTCTACCAGAAAAAATAAAGCTAATGCTTCTACTTTCAAAAAGCGTAAATCCAGCAGTAAGTGGTCTTTCAATTGTGTCGCTGCTTGCTCTTTTTGTTTAAAAAATATATCAAATTATGAATTTTTAATAGACGCTCTCTACGGAGTTTTCATGGAATTCTTTACACAAAATTGTTTTCTCTTTGATATAATATGTGCAAAAAGTATGGGATTCTATAGAAATTCTACAGAAAATGTTCACAGAATTTCTTTGTCTAATCTAGGGGTGTCCACAAATAAAATAAAAAACTTGACCCGTGCGGGTAGGGGTTGTTGCTTCGACCGCGAACCCTCAACTAACTTTCGAACACGAATGCAACCTAAAAAAACATACCCAACCATAAAATTGAAAATAATTAGTAGCTCCTTTATCCCAAGAGTGTTAACCTTCTAATAGAACTAAAAAGGTTTTTCGCTTTTTCGATATTACATTTACAAAGCCCTCGCAGCAATATGATATACCGGGATATCCCATTCGATTCCATTTATCTCCTAGGTTGTCCCAGGTATATCCCACAAGGCGAAAACTGGGATATCCCCAGGATATCCCGAATATCTATGGGACGTTTCTGGGACATATAAATGTCCCAAGTAGTATATATAAGAATTTTAAAATCCATAGATATCTTGGGGATATCCCAATTTATGCCTTGTGGGTTATCCAAACTGTTATCCTTGGGATATTCCTGGGACAACCTAGGAGATGAATGGGATCGAATCGGATATCCCGGTATATCGGGTATATCCTATTGCTGTGAGGTAGGGTGAGATCCTGGTCTGCGGGCTGAATGCGGGTTGTTGGGTCCATTGCGGATCAACTCGTAAACCAGACACTTTTGCACAGCCCTAGTACAATCTAGGAATTAATACAGAATGCAAAATCAAGCGAGATATAGGAATGTGTGAAAAACACAGAAATTCAGCTCGGGTTGAGATTAGGTTTTTTTCAAACGGTTTCGGTTTCTGGAATAGATTTAAGTACTCCAAAATTTAAAAGAAGAAATTTACTGTAATGGCTATTTTTTGATAATTTTCTTCGATCAAGAGACAGTAGTGGAAACTGATTATGGCCAAAGTCCAGATTTAAATTACCATATGGATAGTACTGTGAATTGAGGAATAACTTGACATTGGTTATATTGCAGTGATCGAAGCGATTAGCATATCTGGCTAGTCTATCATTTCTACCTGTCTGGAAACCCAGTATAACGTAACGTGGTTTATCCAACTGAGTTGATGTTTTCACAGTCCATATATGTCTTGAGGTGGTGGGAAGCATGGGGTATTCATACAATTCCCATGAGCGAAAACTCATAGTTGCCTGCATAGTAATATAAAGGCGTCAATCTGTGAAAGATTTAATCGCACGCTCAAGAACAAGATGTGGCCACAATTTAGCTTAAGAGGCAACTATAAGAGAAAGGATACACTCCTTTGAGAAAGGATACACTCCGAACTGGACAACAGAGATTTTCACTGTGGATCGAGTTATGCTTACGAATCCAGTGACGTACAGGCTCAAAGACTATCAAGAACAACCCGTTGCTGGTGGATTTTATGAGCAAGAACTTCTCAAAGTTAAACATCCAGACGTATACCTTGTGGAAAAAGTAATCAAGAAACGTAGTAACAAAATATTTGTAAAGTGGTTAGGTTTTGACAGTTCATACAACAGCTGGATAGATAAATCAGATATGTAATCAACTTTGTGCAATGTTGAATCAACTCTGTACAATATCGAACCAATGATGAATCAATGCTGAATCAACGATGAATTGATGTTGAACCAACGTTGAACCAATGATGAATCAACAGCGATTGAATGTTAAACTAAATTATGAGATTTATAATGAATCTAAGTCTACGCTTATGCTAACTAGATGTAAGATTTTGCATAAATAAAGAAGCAATTCATATACATATATCATGTTTTTATTTAATATAACACTTTACCTACTATTTACAATTATTTACAACTTAAACCTAATCTTTTACCAGAAGATCTAGCAATTCTTCGTCACTATCACTTAAAACATCTTCGACATCCATTGCGCTGATTCTATAATGCCCCCATGCGAGGGTGTCTGTACTGTTTGGGAGTAAGTATCGCTTATCGTCATAAGGAATTAGTGCAATCTTTTGTTGTCCAATCGTTTCGACATTGTGTAGTCTTGACCTGATCACATATTGCGTTCTAGATTGGATACTCAAATTTCGGAAGCATTCGGTGTAATCATCGAAGGTAATACTTTTCTTTACAACAGCTGCTTTTACACCTTTGGCTTTTTTAACAAAGTCCTCACCATTGACACGGATACTATACATCTTACTCCGCAAAACAACAAATTCTGTAATTATTTCACCATTACATTCATCTTTCATCAAACCCAAAACTTTCTTGTTTGTTTGCGGCATTCCAAAAATATTGTCTCGATGGTAATCTGAGGTGTAAAATTGTTGAATATTCTTTTCCATATCTTCTTTCATGTCGGCATAAATGTCCGGACACTTCACTTCATATATTAAACTGTCCGTGTCAGTGTACAAGATTTTGCAATTGTTACGATATTTTTTACGCATGTAACCGTAATGAAGATCATAAATTAGGATTTTAGACACATCCAGCACTGTCAGATCCACGGAGATTGACTTATGAAACAAAAATTCTGTCTTTCTTAACTCTATAGCCATGAGATTTTCACTGAAAATGGCTCGGCTGTGAAAGTTCGGTTTAGCTATGAGGGCTTCTGCTCCATACCTTCCCTCGAATTTCGCCACGAGTTTCGCGTTTACATGCTTTAGTACGTTCTCCATTGTCTTACCGTAAACTGCATTATTCATCAATTTGTACAAGTTCTTTTCGAATTCATTTTTAGCTTGTGCTCTCTTTTCAGTATTGAAATATATGTAACTCTTGAGCCATGTTGTCTGATTAAATTTAAGTACTCTGTGAATTTTGATTAATACAAGACCGTTTGCAAGAGCAGGTTTGAGCGCTCGGTAATGGAGAACGTACTTATGTTTCAGTTGGAGGGTAGTTAGAAGCTTCTCCTGGTTGGAATCCGGTGGTTTCGAGTGTTCTGGACAGAACGGTAAATCATTATGCTCATCGTGAAGCTCGGGTGGATAGTACAAATCATCTTCCAGAATATAACCAATGGATGAATTATCTGGAATATTAAAATCAAAATTTTCCAAATTTGTAACTCACTCAGAAACCACCGTAAGGAAGGGGTTGTCCCATTGCCCAACCATAAAGGTTGTTTGCATCGAAATATACAATGTAGATGATCTCACCTCTTTCATTGAAAACTTTCATATACTTGTTGTTGGCCATGGTGTATCGGTTGGGGCATTGACTTACTCCACCCTTTTTACCATTCTCAATCATCAATAGCATATGAACGTCAGTGAGGAGCTCCAATCTTACACCTGTATATTTGAGCATTGCGTCCCACGTGAACCCAGGAGTCGTGAATTAATGTTCTGGATCGAGACCGTAAGCCATGAGACAATGTTCTCGTAAATTTTCAAAGACATCATTCATAGGGGAGAAAACCTTTCCTCGTTAGAAGTTAAACTTTCTCACACTCAATTCCAGAAAACATTGCACTCACAATTTTATACTCAGTGAGATACGATGCTAATTTTTCCAAGGACGATGCCATGAATCTGAATGAGTCGATGAATCGGAATTTTATCTGTGTTCCCTTAACATATTTTGTAAAAGATATGTATTTTTCCTTATTTAATGCCAGAACTTTTACTTTTCCTTCAAATTGTGTAGCAATATCGCGGATGATAAAGTGAGCATCATACCCACTCAAGTTGTGGAACACAACAGGTATGATGTTGGAATCTTGGTAAACTAGATTACAGTGTTCATATGCGGGACCTCGATATTTTCCTGTCAGGTCACAGTGATCGCGAACCTTCTTCATCGGTGGATGTAGGGCTTTCTGGGAGATGTGACAAGTAGTGGCTTCAAAGAAAGCTTCCTGTTGCCTTGCTGTTAGTTTCTGCATCGGAACTGGAGATGCCCGCATTTTCTCACAGCTATTTGCAATTAGCTGTAACTCCAGAGCAAACCACTTTGCTGGTTCCACACCTTCAGGGCAGGAGTTGTAGAATGTCAGTGAATCATTGCAGTTGCACTTGAATATGTACGCAATATCAAAAACTACATGTTTTTGGAATACTTTAGAGTTTGTACTCTGTTTTTGTATATCATCACTTGGTATTAATAGGGACTCACAATCGACATAGATAATGAAAGGTACTTTTTCTCTATATTTGAAATTTTTGAATTCAATTATGTTTCTACCCGGTTTTGGTAGCACTATTTTACAATTATTCACTTTTTTAAATCTTCGCTATGAGCTACCAATTTCTCTATTCTTGAAAAGTAGTGCAAGCATCGTTCACAGATATGTTTGCTTCCATCATGTTTCGATAGCTGGCGGCTAACTAATCGAGAAAGATCTTTTACCCACACATAGTGGAAGTTGAAAGACTTGGGTTTTCTATCCTGTGGATTGTTGTCTTCTTCTTCTTCATCACTGCTGTCTTCCTTCATATATTCCTCTTCAACGCGGAGGAGGTTCACATGAGCTTCCCTCACCTGTGAAGTGAGATGAAGAGGAACGACTATCAACTTTTGCTTTTTTTTAATCAAACCATAAATATTCACTGAGATGCCATTTTGTGCTTCAAATTTGGATACATCTTTCATTGCTACGGGGAAATTGATTCCAGAAAAATTAAATTCATCCTTGTACTGCTCGTAGCTGGACACGCGTTTAGGATTGTACTTATTTCTATTGACTGGATGTATGGCTGATAATATAGCCCACTTAAAGCACTTGTTGTCCTTCATATTTTCCACGTTGACACATACTTCTTTTCTCTTGATCCTTAGAGGAAGATCAATGTATGAGCTACGTTTCATGGGTTAAGTTTGTTGATATTCACTTCTAATTTTACAATATAGTGTAAGGTCCATCCAGAGTCTTTCTTTTGAAACTCCTCCATTGCACTCAAGATAGGGTATCTTGCGTTGTTGGTAGACCATATTTTCAAATCCGTGGTGACGTATATCTCTTCATTTTTTGATTTAAAGTTCTTTACATCAGGCTCCTCCTTACCAATCTTTAAATAATATGCATTGAGCACAGTGTTGATTTTAAAAGCCCTATGTTCACGCAAGGCTCGGCCCACATGTACAATAAATAGCACTTGGGCGTCATCTAGGAAGGCAAGAACATCCTTGTGAACCAGGTTCGCGATAATGCATGTTTTCACTCGACTATCGAATGCTTTGTCGACGTCAATCCACTCCACTCGATCGTTAATGTCATTGAATTTGTTCTGAAGTCCGCTACCCTTTTTAGCGAGAAACTCGAATCGAGCTTGAAAACATTCCAAGTGTTCAATAATATTTAGATACTTTCTTTTCTGATTTATTGACAGTCGTGTTATCCATGAAAATTCCTTTCGCACTGCTTTTAAACACAGTATGCACTCGTTCCGCCATCGATTAACTTTCTTTAGTTGTACGTTCCCCGATGATGTTGATGATGATTGTGAAAGCATGGTCAGTACTTCCTCGAAAGCAGGAATAAGTTTTACATACTCATCGAGGATCAATTTCTACTAGATATAAACTGTATACACTCATAATGTTTTAACTTCACAAGTTATTCTTTCTGTTTTGATAATTTTATATTTACCATCCACTTTCACTGCACTGCCTCGCACAATGGAATGACTGCACTCCAATCTGATGTCTCCTTTTATAGTCCGCTATCCCCAACTCCACCAATACCTCTAGAATATTCTAGAACTTAAGGATTCCCCTAGTACCATGCGTCATTTTAATTCACCATGAGCGACATTGAATTTTCCAGCAATTTTACTGACTTGATGGTGGCGCCATCAATTGCTCATAACAACTTATTGGCTGTTGCAATCGTAGCACGGACATGAACCATTATCTTCTGTCGGTAAATGTAAGGCGCCTCTGAATATGGGCCGGAAACCCCACGACGAGACGCCGTAACATGTATCTGAACTTCGGTGTCACACTCACTATCGGTTATGGATATGGAAACGACTGTCTGTAATTTAGCACGGAAGCTAACCATTAGCGCCTGTCCGTAGATGACCGGTCACTGTTTTACCGAACAAGGTGTCACCGAATTGTCACAGGTATACTACTTTCGTTTGAAGTCGGTATTTTTGAAATAATCAATACTCTCCATTTTATTCTGACTTACTTCATGATTCTTTCACCAACACTTTGTTAAAACTGATAAATTAGGTAATTTTTTGTTTTTCATCCCACGGTAAACTAGTATTGTCGAGAAAAAAATAAATGTTGAAGGATTTTATATATTTTTTCACCAAAATTGCGCAAATAATGCGAGGTAGTAGAAAGTGTTAGGTGACACTTTTCAAGAACTATTTACAGAAACAATTTTGTTCCTTTCACTTCTTTCGTACCATGTGTCGTTTTGGCAGAAAATGTAAATTTTCGTTTGTCAGCTAAAAAAAATCCTTCTCTCCAAGGCGTGGGCACAGGGCTAGACTATGGTGGAATACACTTTGTACATTAGCATGAATCTACCAAAAATTCAAAAGAAAAAAAATGGGGGTTTTAAGTATATTGACTTTGAATATTTTCAGAGGAACTGCCGCCATTAATTCAATTTTTTCAATTTTTGAACGTATTATATAATTGAAACTTTTAAGAGATCCACGTTTTTATCGTAGCTTTTTTATCGTATTTCTTTCTTGACAATTTAAATCTTTAAATTTATAAACTTGCAAGTTTTGAGTTTGAAATAACTAATTTACAAATTTAAAATTGGTAATTTTTTTTAAACTTTAATTTTAAAGTATTACCTTTTATTAGCCTCTTTTATTGCTGTGCGCTTCAACCATTTAATCGTTTACCAAATTACTTTAAAAGCTCCGGAATAATCTGCACTCCAAATACAAAATTACTGATTTTAATTGCTGGCTTATGTTTTCACATGCAGACGACTGTCCCTTTTGCTTGGGCAGTTATGAAACGCAAGACGACAGCAGCATACGCAACCGTGTTTGGAGAGCACAAGAGACTAATACCTGGGTTTGTAATTGGTGAAGCTATGAGTGACTACGATAAGGCTCTTCAGGCGGCGTTGAGGCAGGAGTTTCCAGAAGTGAATCTCCACGGATGCCTTTTTCATTACGACCAGGTACATATAATTCCAAATTTACCAAAATTTAAAAACCTGCGAAAATGGCAGTAAGATATAGATTAATTTTACATAGTAATACTTTTGTAATTAGATATTTTGACTTCATCGCCAGCTAACTTGACTTCGTCGAGTGCTGAGGGGAAAAGAATGGATCAAGTGCGACTTCCACGACGGGAAGTTAGCTGGCGATAAAGTCAAATACCTAATTGATCGCATTTTCGCAAATGAGCATATTATTTAATGTATTGCCAATAACTTGTTTACAAATTGACTGATGCGTACAATATGGAATTAGGGATGTACTAAACTTATCTTAAGTTCAAAATTGAGCATTGTAAAAACTAATTTATCAACGCGAGGAGAATTGTTAATTGTTAGTTGTAACTAATCTCGAAAGATAATTTATTTAAAATTAGTTATTTATAGTTTTGTGTTTTTTTCTCGATAGGTAAAAGTTGAAATTATTACTTAATTCTAATATTGTAGGGCTTATTTTATTTCATGCAAGATTCTCTACAAGTATCTTCCGTACGTTTTTATCTGAAAAATTCTTATTAGGGCTTATAAAATTGTTCAGTTTAGAAAAAATACTTTTCTCACATAAAATTTGTTTAATAAATATGTACCAGTGAGATTTCTAAAGTTCTCTGTCAGTACTGAACTTTTATCTCAAGTTCAAAAATGAGCAATGCAAAAAATAATTTATAAAATCGAGGAGAATAGTTAGTTATTTGTTCATTGTAACTAATTTTGAAAGAGAATTTGTTTGTTATTAGTTATTTAGAGTTTTTGTGTGTTTTTTTTTCTTATTTACCTTTTTTAATTGGTTTCCAATAAATTCTTCACAAATGTAATTAAAGAATAATGTTACTTATTTACAGACCACCTACAACCCATTTACTCCCTTGTTACTGATACATAAAATCGGGTAATATGACGTACATGATAAGATCAAATAAAAATTAAACTATGTTTTTGTAATCCAGTTTGCACTTACCTTCTCGCATTCTTCATCTAGGCAGTTCTGCATCAATATTTCGAATTTTTGCAAATTATTGCGAATTAGTGTTTAGGGACATGTTACCGACCGAACACACTAGCAGCATTTTGATTATGAATTTCTAAACAAAGACCTCATTTGAATTTCGCGCCTAATGTATTTGGTGCCGTAGGAAGTGTTTCACAGCGCCATCTTCACCTGACTTACCGGCCAGACTAAATACATCTAGATGGGAAACTACTTCAAAACTGAACGGAAGTCTGGTAGGGAAAATGAAATTTCTGTGACATGGAAATTATGGCGCATACAAGTTCGGCTACCTAGACATTAGGATACATGAAAATGAGGGAAAATGAAATTTATGACAAATGATGATTCGGATAAATGTAAAATATGACAAATAGAAATTCATCCAAATGAATATTTGGTTATGTGGAAGTTCAGGAAAATTACATTTATGTCGAATACAAATTCGGAAAAACAGAAATTAGAATTGTGTGCTTTTCACGCTAAAAGTATCAGTTGAGTAAGTCGACGTGTGAGCGAGCACACCAGAAACAAATGAACGTCAATACATCAGTCGAACGCAGCAGAAACAAACGCACATCGAATACAGCAGTCAGCTTCCTCTGCTAGATAACTTTTGTATGTGAATTTCAGGAATGACGAAAAAGTGCATCTACACGGAAAAAATTTATCCGTAAAAAAGTCACGAACTAGTAGCTAGGTCTGGGAGAAAAATTCTTCGGATATTTATGTATTTTCGTAAATAACCTATTTTGTTTGGCCTCGATGGCTGCGTGTGTTTACGCACTCCTGGTTTATGTTTAGAAACTGGTGAGTCAGCAGTCTTTGAGGGTTCGAATCTTCTGAGTTGCGAATTTATAAATTAATATAAAATTAAATCGCACAAATAAAATTTTTCCTCTTTATATTTAAGTCTGAAATTTTCAGGAACTGTTCGTAGGAAATTCGAACTGTTCGTAAGAAACTTCGAAATTTATTCATATATTTCTCATAGAAATAAGGATGTAATGTTTCATTTTTTTATCTCGTATCCGAGACCTAGCTACAAGTTCGTGACGTCTTCATGGATAAATTTTTTCCGTGTACCCTTACAACATTCTACGCAAGTGAAATCCAGAAAACTGAGACCATCAATATTAATATGAACTAAAGTAGTGTTGTCGCCGAGCGAGGTATCCCGAGAAATGAGACGAGACATACCTGCTGTCTCGAAATCTGATCACATATTATAAGGTAAATGCTCTGGTAATCGTCACTGCATTAGTTATCGCCAGATGGCCCAGTATTTTTCATATAACAAGACTCGCTCTTGCCGCGTATGATAAAAGATGTCATTTTAGGTTAGTTTAAATATCCTTCTATCAAATTAGTATACTTTTCTTGTTTTAATACTTGGTTACGTGCCTGACGATAACTAACGCATTTGCATAATTTGAATTTTTATCGTGAATAAAAATTGACTCCAATCAAATATCATGAGAAGTGATCAAAATTGAGTTTTTCTATATCTGCTTTAATCGGCTAAGGGGCCGTTCATATATTACGTAAGCCGTTTTTCTTTTGTTTATATCGTTGTGTCCTTCTCAACTCCACATCAATTTTGTTCTCGTCTTTATTTAAACAAAAGAAAAACGGCTTACGTAATATATGAACGGCCCCTAAGCCCTTTGTGGAAATGAGAATTGTGTTTTAAATACAATTATAAGCGTTCTTAATTTGCAATTTGGCTTAAGGTGACGATCACTAGTGCATTTACCTTACTTGTTTGTCCATTACTGATTAATCTGATATCAAACAGGACTGTTACGATTTTCATGAAAATTTAACTTCACTATATTGGTATTTTGTTTTGTTCTTATTAGTAATTTATTTTGCCAATTATAACAACAGAATATGTGATACAGAAATGTAAAAAGATAGGTATTATATTTAGGTCATTTGTAGTTTAAAGAATTTAACACATATTAAAATATTTGAAATGTTCGTAAAATCCTTGAAATATTTGGAAATGTTTGTGAATTCCTTGAATGCTTTTAAAGTAGGCAAAATCTATGTGAAATTTTAAAATTTCTGTGAAATCTTTTGAAATTTTTGAATATTAATTAATATCTTGCGGTTGGGCGAAGTCGAAATAGAAGAAAATAATTTTTTAATAAAAATTTTGAAAAAATCGTAAATGCTATTTTTGTTTCTTAATCTGAATAATATGCCTAATTTTCACCATTTTTTCAGATTTTTTCTTTGAGTTTCTGTAGGAAAAACTAATGTTTGTATAAGCACCTGAAAATTCAAAAAAGTTTAGAAGCTCTGTACATAATTTTTTTAGCATAGAAAAACTTTCGCATGTTTAAAATGTACTTTCGAAAAATTTGAGAAGATCAGTTCATTAAAAATGACGAGTTGCTGAATTTTTTAAATTAAGTCGTCATTCTTAACGATCTGATCTTTTCAATGTTTTGGAAGTACATTTTGAACATAAAAAAGTTTTTATATTCTAAAAAAAATTATTCATAATTTTTGGAGCTGCTATATTTTTTTCATTTTCAGGACTCCATAAAAGATTGAATTTTTCCTATACGAACTTAAATGAAAATTCTGAATAAATTGTAGAAATTAGGCATATTATGCAGATTAAGAAACAATAGTAACATCCACGATTTTTCCACAACTGTGCGATTAAAAAACTTTTTTATTTTATTTCGACTCAGTCAAGCCCTAAGATATACACATTATAAGGGACCCGAAAGGAAACTTTTCAGTGCTAAGGCATTTCCGATTGATAAAATTTGGTATATACATGAATATACAAATATGCATACATGAATATACAAATATACATACATGAATATTCAAACATACATACGTGTTTTTCGTAGGGGTGAATTATAAAATCGATTGTGTGCTGATCATATGAGTTTATACGAGTCTTATTATTATGGCCAACGGCCATACCACGCTGAAAAAACCAGTTCTCGTCAGATCACTGAAGTTAAGCAGCGTTGGGCGCGGTTAGTACTTGGATGGGTGACCATTCGAGAATACTGCGTGCTGTTGGTACTTCGTGGGTGTGGTAAGCCCACACTTGTAGTTATTTACTACAAGAAACTATCCACATAGAAACACTACCCGAATCGGGTAGTGTCACGCCTACCCTGAAAGGGAAATGGCTTAATGGTATACTACTTATATTACTGACTTATTTATTACTTATGACTTATTATACTGAAACGGTTCAGTATAAAATAAATATTTCATATCTACGAATAACACTCAAAAGCGGGCGAAATAGAAAATAAATACGCTACTGAGTGACTTGCGAATTCCTGGGCGAAAGAGTTATATAGGTTATATGTGCCGCTATACGAAACAGGTTCGGTTGCGTGCGCAACCTATATGAAAAGTGGGGATGCGAGGACCCGCGACGAAGGGAGCATCGTGATTACCACGGATCTCTTGAATCGTCAGTCTGCGCTCAATGGTTCAAGAGAACACTGCGTTGGGCGTTTGACTCTCGGGATCATATACGACCAAGGAATTTCGTTGCTAAATGAAAGGAGTCACGACTAAGTTTCAGGTATGACTTACAAGAAGGACTGAGGACAAATAGGAACTTCTTTTCAGGTTTTCATATGTGGAACCTTATAAATTATTGCTACATTAAACTTTTAAGAACCTGCCCCGCTCAGGACCTGTCAAAAATAGAATTGTTTAGAGTTATGCTGGAGATCAGTAAGATCTATCATTCTTTTTCAATCCACTATTAAGTGGGAGCTCAAGAATGCCAGCATGGCCGCTCTAAAGTAATTATATTTAAATCGACAATACAGAGTTTGAGGGTAAATCAATATAATCAATAAATGGTGATGTGTTTGATGATCCAATTCAATTTCTCGTTGGTCTTTCAAACCGTTTCCATGCGGGACCTCAACTAAGGAGAATTGTGGAATTACAAAATCAACCAAATCACCATTAATTGATTAATAATTTTGATGGAAGGATTTATAGAACTCTTAGAAATTATAAAAATTCCCAGAAAAGAGCTATGAATTCTTCCTATTCAAAATAGCAATTCGGGCTTCGCTTCGTTGTACCTACATTTCCTATGCTAATCATATAATTTGGATATAAAATCACAATTATGAGAACTTTCCAATTAAGAGCAATTTTGGACCCAGAGCTTGAGGACAATTATATTTCCAGGGAATTCTTGGTTGAAAACTATTTTAAAATTCAAGGGCTAAGAGTTGAAAAGAGTGAAGTAAATTTTAACGTAAATTGGGAACCTCAATTCACTGATAAAGTTTCTTTTAATATTCTAATTGCTAATAATTTAATTCATTTCAGGTTTATCGTCCTCACAAGATTGGCATCGACGTGCATACTCGGGGCCAATTTCTTCAACAGGACACAGTAAATCGTCGAGCAATCCGTTTTCTTGTGAAACACACTCACGAGAGGAAAACTCGATACAGATAAATCTAGCGAGTAAAATCAAGATAATAAATAATGAGAGCTGTCCTCCAGGCTTCAGGTGTCAAAAAAATTAAGTTTATGCTCATTATTAATTAATCTGTTAATTAATGCTCATATGTATTCAAATGACGTCACAACTGGTACCCCTGGTGGGACCTCGGTGAACGCATCTGAAAATTATAATTGAAAAACAGGTGGTCAGTCAAAGTAAATATTGCGTAACCAGTCGCGACGGATATATTACCAGTCCTTTGTATTCGACAAAAGACAGGTCATAAACACATGATGAGAATTTAATTGAATTCCATTGATGTTATTGTCGGACCAAAGCAAACACATTAACCTCAGAGAATGAAAACTCGTTAGTAAGGATAATCGATCCTATCAAAATATAAAAGAAATCCATTAGCTTTCTCGTTTAGAATAATAATGAGCAATGATAAGCGATCATATTAAGACACAAAGAAAATATATTAAATCCGTGAATAAGAATAATAAACTCCTAACACTGAATTTAAATACTTTCGCCGAAACGATACGAAATAAATTCAAAATTCTGCACTTTCATTTAGTCGCGAATAAAACCTGAATGTGTAAGTCAAATGTTCACAACAAATAATAAATCTAAAGTGCATACGAATATTAGGAATAATTGTAAATTCATATTTATGATGAAAAAGATATTCATTTCTTTAAAATTTAAATCGATCGTTTATTTTTAAGGAGAAAATCTAATAAATAATTTAAATTTCACTTTATAAGTCTTCGTTGTGAGCAAAGAATTATTTTTAATAACTTTACTCTTATTGAGTGATTGAATGTCATTGAGCCTTTCAGCGTCACATTTGCTGTTTATTGAACATAAACATATTTTTAATAAATTTAAACGGCTTTTCGATATTTCGAACATTCGTGGAAAGTGAAGTGCATAAGAGAGAACATGATGGATTTAGGATAAAGGCGTAACTGGACGTTCAGCTATCAATTTGTTGTCACGATGTCGTTTCAAACTGAAAACGTGAAAAAATTTCAGCATTCATTGTTGATGCAGAGAGTAGCGAGATGTGGGACATTGGTTTCTGAATTTACTTCAATGTTTGAAATCTTACAATTCAGTGTGACACCGTGCCGTGTCCTTAGTCTTTCGTGCTCCAAAAAATGTATTGTCAATGTGCACTGTTTCTGCATATCAAATTATGTCTCATACACCTCACTCTCCACAAAGAATAAAAAATGCTTTCAGAATTCATGTATTTCATATAAATTGTCAGGTTTTACAGGTTCCACTTAATTTTATAATTTCCAGTCACTTATAAGAGGTTCGACTCTCTATGACGCTTGAGTCGACCGTTCGAGATGACCAAGTCGACACTCTGAGATGATCGATTTGTACATCTCGTTTTAACCTTCTAGAGACAGTCGCTTTAGTCATCTTCAAGGGCTGCCCTATAGTTGACCCTGCAATATAGTCTGTCTGCACATCTACATGGCCAAAATAACCTTTCATTTTTCTCCGTGAACCCTTATTCAGTCAGTAAAATGGCTATCCGTCCGTTACTAATTGTTTGCATGGAGGTGTATTTTGCGCGTCTTATTTGAAGTATCTGAAATCTGCAAAAATCTTTTCGAATTTTCTTAAGTATCTTAGGAAAATTATATTACAATTTTTTAACTGCAAATGTAACTTTTCCATTTCATTATTGGAAACTGATATTCTTTTAAATAGAAAACTCGCCTTGATTGTTAGAAAACTTAGTTGAAAATTCTTTTTTTTTTTTTTCATTAAAAAGATAACTTTTTGGTTGCAAGAACTCTTTTGTAGAAATTTCTTATTTTCGAGTTGAAAATTCAATGAACTTTTTTTTTCTTAACTGAAAAATCTGTATTTGTTGAAAATTTTTGTTTTCGCTTGGAACAGTCATCTCTTTAGTTAAAAGTTTAACCATTTTATTAAAAAAATCATTTTTTTGTTGTAGGTCATTCATCATTTTAGTTGGAAATTCATCTCTTTGGTTAAATATTCGTTATGGTTTGGTATAAAATTAATCTTTTTTGAACTAAAAATGGAGCTTTTGCATTTTTGGTTGAATATTGATCTTCTTTGTTGAAAATTCTTCTTTTTTGGTAGGAAACTAGTCTTCTTGATTAAAAATTTCCTCTTTTTTGGTTAAAAATGCAAACTGTTAGGTTGACAATTATGCGTCTTTTGGCTTAAAAGTTCAACAGTTTGAATGAACTTTTTTTTTTTTTTTTGACTGAAATATCTTTATTTGTTTAAAATTTGCCTTTTTGATTGGAAAATTCATAATTTTAGTTGAAAATTCATCTATTTTGATGGAAGTTGAACTATTTTGTTGGGAATCAATTTTTTTTTTTAATTTAAAATTAAACTTTTCCTTTTTTTTTTGTTTGAAATTGATCTTTTTTAGTTAGAAAATTAACTTTTTGTTGGAAAATTCATGTATTTTGTTGAAAGTTTGTCCTTTTTTGGTATAACATCTGTGGGTCTAAAAGGCACCCCTGTGGCTTAAAATAAATAATGCAGGTCACATACCTCCTCCTTTCCAACGTGTCGTGAAGGGTGGGGGGCACCACAGTGACTGGTCACGGAAATAATGGACAGGAGTGCCAGAAGTCCCATTAGAAGCAATTCTACACTTTGTACCAACATTTTCCTTTTTTTCTAAAAAAAATAATCGTTTTTCGAAAAAGTGTATATAACATGAAAGGTGTATTTCTAGAAGGTCTACAACTTTTATTCTAAGCGTTTTTATAAATTTTAAATATTTACTTAAAGAAATGGAAAAAACATAATTTTTATAGTTTATGGGGGTTTTGAACTTGAAAATCAAATTTGAAGGTATTTTCATTATCATTTTCATAATCAGCGAGTCAAAATACATCGGTGTACCAAGCGTCAAATAAATCAGAGGTAAGTACTTTTCGGAACTTTATCCTTATTTACTTGTGAATGCTACTGTTTCGTTGAAAATTCGTCTTGATTGATTAGCAATTAACTTATCTATTGTAAAATTGACTTTCTCGATTTAAAAGTCAACTTTTTTTAAAACACTCTACTTTTGAGCAGGGAAATTCAATAAAATATTTGGTTGAAAATGCAGCTTTTTTTGGCTGAAGTTTAATCTTTTCTGTTGAAAATGAAAATTTTGGGAAAAATGAGGAAAAATCCAGGGAATTTTGAAACTAAACTTTTGCGGCCACCCTGGGTACAATAAAATTCGAAAAGGTGCTTTAGAATACAAAGGGATGCAAGATATGAATATTAGTTGAAAATTGGTTCCCTTCCTGAAATATACAAAATGATACCATTGCCGGATTATATACTGTATATTTTAGAAAATATCTAAAAAAAAAGAAAAATGATGAAAATCGACTAGAATAGTACTTGTTTAAACGAACTAAAGCATTTTATTTTTAAAAACATTTGTTTCTAGTTCAGCAATAATAAGCAAAAAGTAATGAGCTTTTAGTGCAAGGCGGAGAAAAATGGGATTATATCTCTACAATTGAATGAGCATACATTTCTTGGATTGATATCGGGTCTAAAAGTAGCTGGTAAGAAACATTTTATTATTTTAGTTTTTTCTAAGATGTCCCTTGGTTACTTATTATAAATAAGAAATCATTTGAATATTCCAGCAATGCTGAAATTATTTTATATCATCACGAATTATAATTTTTTTAGGAAGAGTTATTACAATATCATGACCTAAATATTCAAAAGGCCATTAAAAGTCTTCGTATGTAATAATATATTTAACATTCTAATCAGTTATACAATTGTTATAAACAAATTCACTTTAGTGCATCTTTCTGACTTTATATTCCCCCGAAAGAAAGACTCTACTTATCCTACACCCCAGCGGCTGCGCCCGTTTTTGGAAATATCAGTACTAGTATTCACCTACAATATTTTTTTTGTTAACTTAATTTCTTAAATTTAAATTTTTCTGTAGTACACAAGGAAAATCGCAGTAAAACCTGTGTATAGTACTTCTTATTACTAGTTCTTGTTTAGAAGCAAATGTGCTGACCACTAAAACACCGGTATGCGGCATTATAACTTCTTTGGTATCGATCCTGGAGTTTTTGAACGCGTTGTTCCTTTGTGTCTGAGCCAGCTCTTAAAAGTGATTCGTATTCCTTTGATCTATAGTATGCATGTTCGCTTGCTGCTTCGTGTGCTACTCGGTTCGTGTCATGATCACGTTCGTAAAAGTAAGCTTGAGCCTTATCATGCGCAAGAACAAGTGGCAAACTACGGTTCACGCCCAATCTCGCTACTTCAGGAATGCTCAAAGTATACCACTTTCGTGTTGTTCTGTTAAATACGACATGTGAATGTGAACGGGGAAACAATTGACATAGACATTCAATTTCATCATCCCCTGTATCTATGGGTCCCAAGATATATCCAAATATGACACGACCCCTTTGTATGTAAATTACATCTAGTTGAGAAACAGGGCCACTAATGAACACTGTGAAGTTAGGGATGGTTCTAACTTCTGCATGGTCTAATTTTTCGATATCAGGAAAATGGAAACCGTTGGATCCAGGAAATAATGTCTTTAAATCAGTCGGTTCTGCAAGCTCAGGTCGTGGTTGTGAACTTATTAATTCTGTAAGAAGAAACAGAAATAGGTTAATGTAAATATTTATATTAGATATAATATGAATTATTGTAGCATATTCCACTGTTTAAAATATAGGTTTAAAAAATGTTCACCTCTCTACAAAAGTTTGAATAAGTCAGTGAAAAACACTCGCTAACGAACATAACAAACTTCACTGTGAAGGTAATAATTTTATTGCGAACAAATTCTCTATTCATGGCACCGTCATACATTAATTATAAATAAATTTTGTTGTAAATTGCATGACAGTCAAATTTGACTTGTTATATTTTGTCGAAAAATCAATAAAAATGAGGCGAAATAAATCAGTCGAATTCCTTGATATTTTCTGTAAATACAAGCGTCATAAAAATTGAAAAATTCAAATAATTGTAGCTTACAGAGTTAATTATAGAGGAGGTCCTTATCTCAGCTCCAAATTGTGATAGAGAGCTCAGCTAAAGCTTGAAATAAGTAAAAAAATTCAAATAATACAAAGACATAAGAAGTAAAGTTTCAAAATTATTAAATAATTTGTTATTAGCAATTATTTTTTCTAGGTTTTTTTTTTCTTCGCACATAAAAGGGGTTCATCAGTATTAATGCCAGTCGAGGGTCACTATTCGGCACTTTCCACCAGCTACCTGATATCTGTAATTTGGGAAAACTAAAAAAAAGCCAAAGGCGTAGGAAACTGATATTCGCTTGAGAACATGAATTTAACTTCTCACGCCGACAGTTTCACATCAGAAAAATAAGAAACTTCCAGAGGAAGGTGAAAACTATTATTGGAGAAAAAGTAGGGCAAATTAAAGTGTCTGTGAACAAATAAATTGTCAAACCACAATTATTTTCATCATGTTAAAATTTTTACATAAATAAAAATTAATAAAATTCTGCATAGGTCGTTTACATCCGATTGTTTAAAACAGGTTTTTAATACTTTTGTATTTCATAAAAAAAATTACAATAACCAAAATATTTGACCTCTGAAGAGTACCGTTTCGAAGAACCGTTCAGTAGAACTGTAGAAGTTTAAACATCTGTGGAATTTGTTATAAACAAATAAGTGGATGAAAATAATTTCGTGAGCATTAGCAATGTTTGGTCACTTAATTTTAACTAAATTCTTATATAGTGTATAGAGAAAAGGGGTTTGTGAGTTGAATTAATGAAAATTAATAAATTTTTTGTTATATAGTGAACAAATTTTATAAACAATTATCTCTTCCCGCTATTTGTGAGAAAATAGATATCATTTTTTATGCAAACGACCCTAAACTATCCTGTAATTATGGTTTAATAATTGTGTGAACAAACTTATTCAACAAATTAGCTCTTTGGCTATGTTGCGCGATATAAAGTTAATTTTTACAAAATAATTGACTGCAAATAAGTAAATTTTAACGGTTGTTAGTACACTTGGACATTGACCAACAATTTTTATTATCAAAAATTTTATAAATAAATTTTTCTCGTCGTATTATCTTATCTTATAAACTAAAGAACCATTTTTCATGTTGGAATCAACTGCCAATGACTCATTGCCATCATATTTCGTCAATCGATAATAGGGTCATTATATGTCATTATTTACCAAAAATTTGCTATGATTACATTATAATGATTACTAAAGCAAGTAACGTTTACACCCAAATAATAATCATCAATATTAAGGCAAATAATCAATTGATACGACGAATCTCGCGCGTTTCACGAGCTTCTCTAATAATAAAAAATAATAATTTGTTTACTACATAACAAATTATTTATTAATTTTCATCAATCAAAGTCACAAACTCCTTTTGTCTATACATTGTAAGAATTTAGTTGAAATTAAGTGACCAAACATTGCTAATCCTCACGAAATTAATTTCATCCACTTATTTGTTTATAACAAATTCAGCAAATGTTTAAACTTCTACAGTTCTACTCAAAAACATTTCTAAATTGTTGTGTCATTGATTCCAGATCTTTTTGAATAAATCTGAATATTTTATAACGAACGGAGAATTTTCCGCGTAATTCAAGTATTGTATTTTCAAATATCGTATATTTGAAGAGGAAAGGGGAAAAAGGGAAAGTTTTCGAGAATGGGGGAAAAGAGGGAATTTCAAAATAAAAGGGGAAACTAAGAAAACAAGTGGAAGACTGCATCGGCTGCCGAGGCTCGTCCAGATTGCGAGGCGGAAATCGAACCCGCAAGCCGACAGAGGGACCCACTCTGTCGGACCATCGTAGTATTAAGTTAGTTTAGTATAGGTGTTTATTTAGACTCTGCAATTAACATTTTTGAATTAGTTGAACATTCATCTTTTTGGCAGACAATTCCACTATTTGGTTTTAATTTTTTTTTTGCGGATTTATCATTATTGTTGAAAATTCATTTCATTGGTTGAAAATTTAACTATTTTGTTTAAAATTCGTCTTTTTTGGTAGAATATTAATTTTCTGAGTGAAAAATTCATCTTTTTATTTGACACTTCATTTACATGGCTGAAAATGTAACAATTTTGTTGTAAATTCGTTTTTTTTTTTTTTTTTGGTTAAAGGTAAAGTTTTTAACTGTAAAAATAACTATTCCATTTTCAGGTGGAAAATTCAGGGACTTTGTTGAAAAATCGTCTTCTTTGGTAGAAAATTAAACTTCTTGGTTACAAATTTATTTTTTTTGGTTGAACATTAACTTCTTTGGTAGAAAATTTAATTTTGAAGCAACTGTTACGAGCTGAAAATTACCCCCACTCTACGTCTAATTAGTATATATAAAGCGCCGCCTCTCTGAGGAGTTTAGTTCTAGACCTGTACTCATAAACGCAAATAAAGCGCTCGAAGTCAGAGATTGACTTCGAGCTTACACAAAAAAGTTCATTAAGCATTTTTACGCTTAACATTTTGGCGATCCTGCCAGGATTGCTCCTTCGATTTCTGTATCCACGGATACCATAGAGAAATCCTATAAAAGCAATTCTTGTGACGAATCCTGGACAGGAATTCTACGGAATTCATTTAAGACGAGAAGGGTCAGAATTTTACGAAATTCACTTGAACTCCGGATCTACCTACGGGTGACCCGACAACCTGAAAAGTAGGAAAACTGTGGTTAAAAATAGTTGGTGAATTGAGTAGCCGCTATACACCGTAAAACCACTGCTTTTCCGAAATTCAAAAATTGAACGAGGCCCGCAATCAGGCGGAAGACGCATCTGCGTAACAACGCTTGGAAGACCGACGACAAGTCATTTGCCAACTCTAAAATCCAGGTTAACAACGAGGAACTCCACGTACTCCCAGCTGCCAACCAGAAAGGATCAAGCCATCCAGCGAATTTAGGAAAAGTAAGCATTTAAATAAAAAACAAATCGTATCGAATTGCAAAGAGAATAAGTCCTCCTTGCTGTTTGAGGAAGACGACTAACGTGAAATCAAAGTTAATTTCACGTTAGGCGAGGCGAAGTTTTGCAATTCCGGTAAGGTATACTCCTGGTGCTCCAGAGCACTGCCTTTCCTCAACAATAATAGAAACCATTACTTTGGAATCAGAGAAATTGTAGTAGACGATATCCTTGCATTCCACTGTATTAAAAGACTATAGGTCGAAAGCAAACGATAACCTCGCGTATCAGATAACAGCAGCGAGACCGATATTTTACGCTGCCGTACGCAAAGTATCGAGATAACAACGGTGTAACTTACGCGACTGACGATACTGACGAGACTTCTGATTCATCACACGATCTGATTCCTTTATTCCTTACGGCAATGTCCTCCCCCAACAACACTCAACCCACATCGAGAGCACAATCTCCAACGCACACAGCACCGGATTCTTTATTAACTCTGGATCCCATTCAGCAATTGCGATTGGAAATGCAAGCGTTAAGACTCGAGAATTCCAGAATGAAGGAAGAAGTCGCCACACTTAACGATGAAAATCACAACAGGAGACGGGAAATTAAACAAGTGGCAAAAAATACAGCACTTATAACGGACGTCGATTCGGATCCTGACGGTCAAAAAACTGAAGTCCCTAGACGAGGAATAAGACAACAGCTCCCACGATCCACCGAGCTTCCGATATTAGAAATCAGACAGCCAATCTCTCAGCAAACTACACTCACGAATCCACCACTACCAAGAAGTATGTCAACGGAACGACCCAATGAGCTGCCCACTAGAACAGCCCCTATAATCACTCCCCTAGCACCAGCAAAGGATATGATTAGAACGATTAAAATCCTTAATGGAACTAAAGATCCCGGTATCCACGAATGGATAAAAAGCGTAAAAAGAACTCGTTTACGCTGTGACAATCAAGACTTACTTCTCGATTTTGTAATAGCTGAAAAAATAAAAGATAACGCCGAACAAGCTATACGACACATCTCAATAGGAAGTTATGAAGAATTATACTCAGCTTTAGAATCTAACCTGGGAATACAAACCTCAATTGAATTGTGCAGAGCTAAAATGGACGCAATTAGACAGGGAGAAAACACCCTTCCGGAACGAAAAGGAAAATGGCCCTAGAGATAGAAGTGAACAGCGCGATCAAAAGATTCATAATGAATTTAAGAGACGATATTTCGTCACAGGTTAGACCAATGAAACCTGCCACACTAACAAAAGCCCTGCAAGAAGCACTGGATGCGGAAGCTTGAAACGAGAAAAAAATAAAGAAAGAATACTTAGACAAATCCAAGTGCCTAGACAACCTACTAAATTCCAACCCCGACCAATAAGAACTAGACCTTCAGCAAATACCACACCCCAACAAGCGAGAGTACCAAACTCGAATTTCCCACTAAGCGAAAGATTAAAGATGTCCTGCAACAAGTGCGGAAAACCTGGTCATTTTGCATCCCAATGTTTTTCAAAATCCCAAAATTTTCAACTGGGACAGTTCCAAAAAAGACCACCGGAAGTAAAAACTAGTCAGGAACATCAGGAACCCCAAGAAGAATGTTTAGAAAGGGAGGAGATGACAACGGAGGAAATCCAGGAGCACATAAATTACGAGGACCAAGCAGAATATCTAAATTATCCGGAAAATTACAATCAATACATGGAAGAAGAAGAAGCGACGGATCAATATACAAATTATTAGTAGATAGCGGAGCAGCAATCAACATAATTAAGAGAAACCATTTACAACCCGACCAAGAAACCTTTAAGTTTTATAAAAAATTCTCAATGGGAGACGATCACCACGAAACTACGGAAGCCACTTATCTGCAGTATTTTGGAAAAAACAACTATTCCACATAGTAGGAGAAAACTTCCCATTATTCCCAAATTTTTAAATCGGTTAATATCTTCTGTTTTCCTTTTTTCAATTTACGATTAAAAATTTGAAAAATTCAAAAAAAAATTTGCCTTATTTAAAATTTTTTTGAAAATTCACAAAAGCATATTTTTTGGATTGATTTGAACCTGAAATTTCTTCAGCTTGAACCAAAGAAGCATGTTATTATTTCTTATTCATAGGAAACATTTTTTTTCGTGGTGTTTATAACGTTTCAAAATCGCAAAAAAAAAAATGAAATTCCAACAATCCTAAATCACGACAAAATTTTTGTTACGAAAAAGCAAAATCATAAAATCTTTCTTTAGTTCAAGCTGAATAAATTTCAGGTTCGACATATTCAACTTTTTTAAAAATGTGTGCACATGACACAATCCAAAAAAAAACATGTTTTTGCACATTTTCAAAAAAATGGTTACTGCGCAAGAAATGTATTGTTAAATTTCGTAATTTTTTATTAATCGTCACTACTAAAAGCTGTAGATATAACAAATTTGACATAACTTTTTAACCAATACGAAATCTTTCGAATTTGAAATCGTTACATTTTACTGATTTATTTTTTTTTCACTTTTGTCGAATGCAGACTCAAATTTTTTAATTTAATATGTATCTTAAAACAAGTAAATTCAGACGTCGAATAGTTAAATCGGTCAATTAGAATGCAAGATACGTCATTTAAAAAAAAATTGTCCCAAAACTCAAAGTTCCATATCTCCGCCATTTTTTCAAATTGTCGAAAAATATTTGGTGAGATTTTTTTCATCACTAAACAATCATATATCTTGAATGACAGCCAAATCCCATTCTGACACGAAAATTCCCGTGATCTGTTGACGTGGACTGCACCCGATATAACTGTTCCAATTTTATATTGGATAACAATTTTTGTCTCCAGTTTTCACATTTTCAACATGCTTTAAAATGTTTCAGCTTCAACCTTTTTTTTAAGGGCATGCTCTTCGGTGATCACGTGACCAAACCAGTCCTTGGTTATGAAATTTTTTTTGGTGTTCACCATGTCCAAACGCAATGATATATCGCTCTCAAAATTTAGAATATAGGAAATGAGACAATAAATTGCGTTTGTATAATTAGTTTCAGTAATAATTTTGAAAAAAAATTATCCATGTAAAAAATGTGTAAAATTTCATAACCTAGCTTGGTCATGTGATCTTTACTTTACCGACATTGAAAACTTCTTTTTTTCTCCGCTAGAAATTGCTAAAAATGCTCCAAAAATAATGACAAGTTACGTGTGTCAGTTATCAACATACGCGAATCAAAAAATCTGAAATGCATCAAACCAAACATTACCTGCAAAGTGCTCGACTCGAATGGTAATATCCTATTTTATTAAATTATAAATAAAATTTCTTTGAAATTATAAACATATTGATGTATACAAACGTTCTTTAGTGCTTTTTATTTAATCGTTCAAATTCTAAATACGATATCTCAATCCGTGTGGACGCAGTGAGCACCAAAAAAATGAAAATAATATTGCACATTTATTTTTTACATAAATAATTTTTTTCAAAATTATTACTCAAACTAAATATACAAACGCAATTTATTGTCCCATTTCCTATATTCCAAATTTTGAGATCGATATATCATTGCGTTTGGACATGGTGAACACCAAAAAAAATTTCATATAACCAAGGACTGGTTTGGTCACGTGATCACCGAAGAGCATGCCCTTAAGCGTATTTATTTTTAATGGCTCAGCACTTGAAACGTGTACCTTATTTGTTCATAAATAATTTATTTAAGTGCTATAATTGCTTCAATTATTATTCAATAATGAGTACACATACTAATTTCGGGGAATTTTCCGCGTAATTCAAAAATTTTGTATTTTCAAATATCATATATTTAAAAAGAAAAGGGGAAAAAGTGGAAGTTTTTCGAGAATGGGGGAAAAGGGGGAATTTCAAATGAAACGGGGAAACTAAGAAAAAAAGTGGAAGACTGCACGGGCCGCGGAGGCTCTTCCAGAGTGCGAGGCGGGAATAGAACCCGCAAGCCGGCGGAGTGGCCAAAGCCTACGCCTTAACCCCCACGACCATCGTCCCACTTCAGTCCGATAATGTATACATTATTGATCACATTCTTTAATAAGGAGGCTTCTAAACTTTATTCGACTTTTTCTCGTATTTGATACAAGTACACAAAATCGACGAATTTTTAAACGACTAATTCTTTCCGTGCACACATGGAATAATTAGTAAATAAAAGCACAAGTTTATCCTACTAAAGTGAATTATTGAAAATATTGTCTGTACAATTCTTCAGTTATTTCGGTTGCTTGAAAATTAGTGAACTTTGCTCTCGATTATTTCTGATAAAAATGGTGGTCTTGAACATTTAAATAAAACGCGTTATTTCCATATGTTACTATTGTTCAAATGAATATGGAAATATTACACGGCAATCGCGTTTTTATATTAATATTTTTTCCTAATCGAACTTCTATTCAAAATGTACCTACACTTATAGATATATTATTATATTATTATGAATTATTATATAATTACCAATAGAATGAAGGACAAAGGATAATCCGAGGAATAGAGTGCTAGCGGCGAACTTCATCTTCTATTGTAGGAGATAAGATGTACGTTAACTGCGTGGCTGAGGAATTTTCTACGAGATATTTAGCCAATTTGTATTTTTTAACTCCACGTTGCAGACCTCCCACCAAAAAAAACGGTATACGTGGAATATGGAAGGCTTCTAGTCGCTGCTTCTATTTCGTCGTATACCTGTATGTCACAGTTTAAACAATGATTCAAGCAAAACAAATCTTTATTTGTCCAAAATTATCGCTGCCAAGGTTTCAGTTACTGTACAGACTCGTATGATGGATCATTGTGGGGGTGATTGACAAGTGCTGCTATGTGTTACCATGTGGGAGGATAGAAATGTGTTTAAAAATACTTTTTTTTTAAACTAATAACGCTTTTCGACTTTTTCCAAATTTAAATCAAATTTTGAAATTTGACCGCTCCCTTACAAAAGGGTATGTCAAAAAAGTAACGAGAAGCATCTCCACGGTTTAAATAATTATGGTTTTTCCATTTTGCATTAAAACAAGTGGTTTAGCTGGATTTCGTCTTCAAAGAAAATATAGTTGTATTACCTGCATTTCTAGCTGTATAATCTAAATATCTAGCTGTTGTAGCCAAATTTTCCTAACTAGAAATTATCTAGATAAATTAGCTAGATAATTTCTAGATGGCCAATTTAGCTAAAAAAGCTAGATATTTAGGCAACACAGCTATATTTTGTACAAGACGAAATCCAGCTAAAACTCTAGATGGGACAGCTAAACCATTTTTTTCAGTGTGAAGCAGGAACTTGTGTTGGGGTACAACACTGTAGCCATCAAAAAATCCAAGGAGCGGGGGGAATTAAACCCTGTTGATCTCCACCCACCTGGTTATCGCCCTATTGTTGGATGTGACGTTGTATAAATATTTCCTTCTCTTTGTTTCAAAAAAGCTGAGCATGTTACAACATCGCGTTCTTTCATTCAACTTTTGTACTTCTCACGTTTCCCATTTTGATAACATTCTCTTAAAGAATATTATTATTATTATTATTATTATTATTATTATTATTATTATACCATTAAGCCATTTCCCTTTCGGGGTAGGCGTGACTTGCTCGGTTGGAGAATAGTAGTGTGCATATGGGTATAAAGGTATAAGGTAGGTAGGAATATAGGTATGAGGTGGATAGGTATATAAGTGTTATTTATATATATTTTAGATTGATCTGGAATTCTCGTGTTATTTATTTAAATGACACGTTTACTCCGCAACACTGCTCCGACCCAGGTTGCTGATCAATCTCTCTAGCGATCACCCCAAGTGAAGAGCCTCACAAAATTGTTATGTATGGTTCTCCACTTGGGCCCATTATTATCCAAGATCTTTGTTTCAGGCGTCATTCATTCTACTGTCACTCTGTTTACAAACTATTTGTCGCCACACTTTTCTGTCCTGGCATACTACTCTAGCTTCCTTCACGTCCATGCATTTTTTCATGCAAGCTCTTGTGTTCCTATGGCTTCTTATGTCTCTACGGATTAATGTCTCATTTACAGATTCTAACCATTCTTTCGGCGGTCTACCTCTGGGCATTCTGCCATTTACTTTACCTTTATACACTTGTTTGGTCAGTCGTTCATCTTTCATTCTTTCAAGATGTCCGAACCATCTTAACTGATTTCTTTCCCATGTGTCAACTATTGTCTCTTTTGCACCACATTCTTTGAGGATTGTCTCGTTTCGGACTTTGTCCATTAGTGTTTTCCCGCATATTATGCGTAGAGGTTTCATGCCGATCGCGTTAATTTTACTCCTGTCCTTTTCTTGACAGGTCCATGTCTCGCTACCGTATAGTACAGTCGGTACGAATATAGAATTGTGTATGGCCATTTTAGCTTTTTTTGATATGTTTTTATTTGTTAGGATGGACCCTGCTCTACCGATAACCTGTTTACCCTTATTTATGCGCCTATCTAACTCCCCATCTATTTTTCCATCGCTAGTGAATAGACTACCTAGATATACGTACTTGTCAACTTGTTCTAATCTCTCATCATTTAGGACAATGTTGCACATTGTTTTCTCACTCTTTCCCTCAAACACCATGATTTTTGTTTTATTTACGTTAATTTTGAGTCCCATGTCCTTCATGCTTGTATGAAGTTTATTCAACATTCTTTGCAAGTCCTCGACTGATTCTGCCATAACAATCTTGTCATCTGCGAAAGCTAACCCACGTACCTTAACTGTTTGGAGATCTACACCTTCTTCGTCGAAGAGTGCAGTTCTTAGACACTTATCCATGAATATGATAAATAGCCACGAGGACATAACGCATCCTTGTTTCACGCCTTGCGTAATATCGAACCAGTCACTCAGTTTCCCGTTTACCCTTACGCTCGCTTTACTACCTGTATATATTGTTTTTATTGCTTGCAGGAGCCCTCCATTTACTCCGTATTCTTTAAGAACTTCCCAAAGTTTACTTCTATTTACCGTGTCAAATGCTTTTTCTAGGTCAATAAATGCACAGAAAACTTTCTTTCCTACTCTCAAGCTTTTTTCTGTGATCTGTCTTAGGCTAAATATCTGATCTGTACATGATCTTCCTGGCATAAATCCACTTTGGACTTCCCATATGTTTTCTTCTGTGATTTCCATTACCCTACGAATAAGTATTTTTTAATATATATTTCGCTTACGGTACTTAGTAGGCTGATACCTCTGTAATTACTGCAGTTGTTTTTATCTCCCTTTCTTTTGTATATTGGTACGATAATCGCTTTTTTCCAATCGTCTGGGACTTTCCCCGTCTCGATACATAAATTTATTAATTCGCACAACCTGTGAGGTATGTACTCGCCACCGTATTTGAGCATTTCAGCACTAATACTGTCTATGCCAGCAGCCTTACCGTTTTTCAAGTTCTTAATTATGTCTCGGACCTCAGTGACACAGACTTTTTCAATTGGGTTTTCTAATGCATTATGTTCTATGTCGTAGTTTTGTTGTCCTATATCTTCACCTCCTAATAGTTCTTTAAAAGAGTCTTTTAAAGCGTCTACTATCCCGTCTATATCATATAGCATTTCACCTTTGCTGTTTCTCATGCTAGCAAACTCTGTACTTTTACTTTCCTTCAACTGTTTATATAGTAGTTTCATTATTCCTCCAAAGCCGTTTTGTATTTTGTTCTCTTCTTCTGTTCTGATTTTTTCTTTACTCTCCTTGACTAGTCGTTTCATTTTCCTCTTTTTGTCTTTGTAATCATTTTTGAGTCTATTTCTCTCCTCATCGCTAAGACCTGTCATGTTTAATGTTCTCTTGTGCGCTTTTTTCTTTTCTCGCTGGGCTGCTTGAATTTCATCATTCCACCATGCATCACCAGATTTTCTTCCTACCACTGCCGTACCACACACTTCAATTGCAGTTTTAACAATGATATCCCGTAATAAAGCCCACGCGCCCTCTATATCTTTATTGCTCGTAAGCGCTTCCCAAGTTGTCCTATCTATGCGTTCGCTTAACTTATTTTGAAACTCTATTCGCACTTCCGGTTTCTGTAAATTTTCAATCTTTATTCGAGTTTGTTTCGTTTTTTCTGTTCTCTTTCTTTTCCATCCCCGGCCTAAGTTTATTTTAGAGATTAAAAGATAATGATCAGTATTGCATTCGGAACCCCTCATGACTCTTGTATCTTTGACTAGTTCTCTTAGTCTTTCATCCGCAATAACGAAATCAATTACACTGCGGTTATTTCCTTTACACCAAGTGTACGTGTGGATCATTTTATGTCGAAACCAAGTATTGGTAATAAATAGGCCCTTTTCTAGGCATAAGCTAACTAATTTTTCCCCGTTATAATTTTTTCTTGGATCCCCAAATTTACCTAGTACCCTTTCTGTATCTGTATCCTGACGTTGAACGCCGACCCATCCGTTCATATCTCCTAGCAGAATTATTCTTTCACCTGGATCGCAAGTACTTATTGTGTCATTTAAAGTGTCCCAGAAAGCGTCTTTGACTTCTCGCGGCTCACTGTCAACTGGGGCGTAGCACGCTATGATAAATAACCTTCTGATTCCTACCTTCATTCTAGCCCACAACAATCTGGGAGATACAAAATCATGATCTTTGAGATGCTGTCTTGCTTTTTTATTCATAATTAAACCGATCCCTTGACTACGATTTGATTCACTACCTACTCCTGACCATATTTCAAAACCGCCTTTCAACACCCCATTTTCTATGTTTCTACTTTCGCAACCCTTTTTCTTCGTCTCAGGTACACATAAAATATCTAGTTTCCTTGCATGCATAGTTTCTCGTAGTTCTCTTATTTTAAGGTCATTCACTCCTCTAGCATTCCATACACCCAGT
>CAKNYM010044150.1:46350-70674 GCA_932195095.1 Andricus curvator
ACAGTGACTGGTCACAGAAATAATGGGCATGCGTGCCAGAAGTCCCATTCAAATCAATTCTACACTTTGTAACAACATTTGCCTTTTTTACTAAAAAAAATAATGGTTTTTTCGAAAAAGTGTATATAACATGAAAGGTGTATTTTCAGAAGGTCTACAACTTTTATTATAAGTGTTTTTATAAATTTTCAATATTTACCTAAAGGAATGGAATAAACATAAATTTTATAGTTTATGGGGGTTTTGAACTTGAAAATCAAATTTGAAGGTATTTTCACTATCATTTTCATCATCAGCGAGTCAAATTACATCGTTATACCAAGCGTCAACTTATTTCTAAAACACTCGACTTTTGAGCTGGAAAATTCAATTAAATATTTGGTTGAAAATGCAGCTTTTTTGGATGAAGCTTAATTTTTTCTGTTGAAAATGAAATTTTTGGGAAAAATGAGGAAAAATCCAGGGAATTTTGAAACTAAACTTTTACGGCCAACCGGGGTCCAATAATATTCGAAAATGTACGTTATAATCCAAGGGGATGCCACAGGATTTACACTGAAAAAAAGAAATCTTGGAACCAAGAAAATGCATTTACTTGAATCTTATTTCTTAGCATCAAGAAAATATTCTTTAATAGTAGTAATTTTTATTTGAACCAGACACATATCTTTTGTTGATCTAAAGAAATTAATTCTTTGGCTATATTTTCTTGATTCAAACAAATATTTCTTATATTCAAGAAAACCATTTCTTTGATTCCAAATTTCTAGATTCGTTGAAATCTGATTAGTCGTTCAAAGAAATATTTATTTGATGCAATGAGTTCGATTCTTTGAGTTGATTTGGACGCATTTGAATCAATTAATTGTGCATACTTGAACCAAGTCTTTAAGTTTATTCAAATCAAAGTAATAATTATTCAATTCAAAAGAATATTAATTAAATTAAAAATATATTTATTTGTTACAAAGAGTTCATGCATTTATACCAATGAAGCATTTATTTAGATGAACAAGATATTGTGTTTACATAAATATTTATTTCTTCAGTTGAAGGAAATATTTAATTTGCTTACTAGAATTAAATTATTAATAACAAATAAACATTTATTGCAACGAAGTAATTATTTTTTCAAATCAAACATTCAATAATTTGGCATAATTGGTTTCAATTGAATACTTCTTCAAATCAAAGAAATATTTTGTTAAATTCAATATCCATGTTTCTGATTTGAAGAAATATTTCTTTGGCATTTATGGTGAGGGTTAAGTACGGCTTTCCGCCTTATAATTGCCATGTTGCGACAGCGTAGTGGTCATCGCTGTGGACTTGACACTCGACGGACCCAAGTTCGATTCCTGCTGGAGGTGGATTTTTCATCAAATTTTTCTGTTTCAGGTTCATCAAGATTTTAAATTATATGCGTTGTTTAAATTAAATATGTATAATAATAACAATGTTAATTATAATTTAAGCTGAAAGAATGCATTTGTTTATTTGGGAAAATATGTACTACAGTTGAAGTACGAACTACTTTATTGCACTCGCGCATGGTTTAGGCCAAAGAAATATTTGTTTGAATCAGTGGGATGTTTTTTTGCTTCAAAGACTCAAAAATTTGATGCGAAGAAATAGTTTTGTGAGCCTGTAAAATATTTGCTTGACTTTAAAATATATTTCTTCCCATAAATTCACATATTCTCATCTCAAAGAAATATTCATTCCCATTTATGGCATATTCATTTAGAACAATGAGTCATTTATTTGGTTTAAAATGTATATTTTTGTCTTTAATTAATATTTCTTTGATTTAAAGAAATATTTCCTCCGATCAATAGGTCGTATTTTTGAATCAAACAATATTAACTTAATCCTATTAACATTTGTCTAGTTGAAAGAAATTCTTTTTTTCATTCAAAGTGCATATTTTTATTTGCCTCAAAAAAATATTTCTTTGAAAATAAACAGGACTTTCACTTACTTCAGCCAAGTAAAATTCACTTGGTACAAGTAATCCTTTTTTTCAGTGTAGAGAATAAAAATGTCATTTTTGTCCAAAACAACGCAAGATATGAATATTAGTTGAAAATTAGTCCCCCTTCCTGAAATATATAAAATGATACCATTGCCGGAATTATCTATATATTGTATATTTTATAAAATATGTAAAAAAAAAGGGAAAATGATAAAAATCGACTAGAATAGCACTTGCTGTAAAGAACTGAATTATTTTATTTTTTAAAACATTTGTTTCTAGTACAGCAATAATCAGCCATTAAAAGTCTTCCTATGTAATACATAATATATTTAACATTCTAATAAGTTATACAATTGTTATAAACAAATTCACTTTAGTGCATCCTTTTAACTTTATATTCCCCCGAAAAAAAGACTCTACTGATTCTACACCCCAGCGGCTGCGCCCGTCTTTCAAAATATCAGTACTAGTATTCACCTACCATATTTGTTTTGTTAACTTAATTTCTTAAATTTAAGTTTTTCTGTAGTACACAAGGAAAATCGCAGTAAAACCCGTGTATAGTACTTCTTATTACTAGTTCTTGCGAGGACAGTCTTCGGATCCACCGAGACTCGAACTCACGTCCTACGGCGGTGAGGTTTAGAGGCAAGCGTGCTAACCACTAAGAAACTGGTATAGGGAATTATAACTTCTATGGTATCGATTTTGGAGTTTTTGAATGCGTTGTTCGTTTGTGTCTGAACCAGCTCTTAAAAGTATTTCATATTCCCTTGCTGTATAGTATGCATATTCGCTTGCTGCATCGTGTGCTGCTCGGTTCGTGTGATGATTACGTTCGTGAAATTGAACATGAGCCTCATCATGCGCGATAACAAGTGTCAAACTACGGTTCACGCCCAATCTCGCTACTTCAGGAATGCTCAAAGTATACCACTTTCGTGTTGTTCTGTTAAATACGACATGTAAATATGGACCGGGAAACAAATGACTTAGGCCTCCAATTGTTTTATCCCCTGTATCTATTGGTCCCAAGATATATCCAAAGATGACATGACCCCTTTGTAAGTAAATTACATCTATTTGAGACATAGAGCGACTAATGAATACTATGAAATTAGGGATGGTTCTAACTTCTGCATGTTCTAATTTTTCGAGATCAGGAAAATGGAAACCGTTGGATCCAGGAAATAATGTCCTTAAATCAGTCGGTTCTGCAAGCTCAGGTCATGGTTGTGAACTTATTAATTCTGTAAGAAGAAACAGAAATAGGTTAATGTGAATATTTATATTAGATATAATATGAATTATTGTAGCATATTCCACTGTTTAAACTATAGGTTTAAAAAATGTTCACCTTTCTACAAAAGTTTGAATAAGTCTGTGGAAAAAAAAGCTAAAGAACTTAACAAACTTCTCTGTGAAGATAATTGTATTGCGAACAAATTCGCTATCCATGGCACCGTCATACATTAACACAGTCAACTTTGACTTGTTATATTTTTTTGAAAAATCAATAGAAATGAGGCGAAAAAACTCAGTCGAATTCCTCAACATTTTTTGTAAAGTTATGCGTCATAAAAATTTAAATAATTTTAAATAATTGTAGTTTACAGAGTTAATTAAAGAGGAAGACCTTATCTCAGCCTCTCCCTCCCTAGGGATCGCGGGACCTTGTAGCTGGTGGGAGGGCTTACGGGGCTCATTGACCACAGATCTGAAATAGGTGAACCTGAGGGGCCGCATCGCGAGGTGTGGCTACTCTGCGGAACTGACGGACTCTGGTCGGTGAGACTTAAACCAAGGAGCGACCCTTCTAGGGGGTAATGGCAAAGCCCACTGGAATAGCGAGAGCGCGAGTTCTCATGCTCCCAAGCTAAGATGTGATCGCCGTGTCGAGGGCTGAATGGCATCAGGGTCAACAAAGCCTTGGACGCCCGGTCTGCCCCCCCGCCCCCTCAGTAGAGGTGGTCAGGCGAGGGTTTCAAAGGAGGTGTCTTAACGGAGACTTTGGGACACCAGGTCCAATCCCATAGTATTTAGACCCGCCCTCTGGGGGGGGGGTGTTTCTTATTTCCCTATCTTCTCGTGGGACATAAATGTTTCCAACAAATTTAAAAAAAACAAAACATAAACGATGAGGGATCCGTTTCGGGCCCATCATACAACCCACCGCCAAAAGAGGGAGGCTCCGTAGGGGGCAATCCCTCAGAGGCGGTGCGAAATAGTGAAGATGGTGGAGAAAATTATGTCGAAGCCGTGGAAGTGCAGCTAACGGAACTCTCCGTAGGGAAGAGGCACCGTAACGGAGCACAAAAAAGGAGAGCCCGTAATGCGCGGCTCGCACACAGCAGCCAAGGCTCCTCACAGGGGGCAGTGGCTGCTCAAACTTTACCCGGAGCAACTCCTGAGGCTTATTCTATAGGCAACATGAAGAAGGGCTCCGAAAAAACTCCCCCAAACAGGGAGTTGTAACGGCAGAAGGCTCTGGTAACACAGGGCCTTACTTTCGCGCAGATGACCAATAACGCCCTGGTGAGAGTTTTCGTTGCGTCGGGTTATCCTGATGGCTGTCTAACTCTCGAGGATTTGGACAGGTTGAGGGATGAAATCTCAAAAGGGATTGACGCGTTACCTCGTGAGGGACGCGCCCCCAGATTCAACGACATCTTCATTAGGTCTGGGGCTATCGTTGTGGAGGCCGCAGATATCTGGTCGCGAGACTGGATTGTGGAGAAAACCCCAATGTTCAGGCTTAGAGAAGGTCTGAACTTGGCAGGGATCCAGGCCGAAGGGGAGAGGCTGGATTCTAGTCGTTGGACTTCCCGAATCTTCAATCAGAGCCCATGCAGATTAATTTGCACCACAGCAAAGGAGCCTCGGCGGTTTTAGCCAGACGCATGTCTGTGGTGCAGACAGGGCTCGCCCTAATCCAAGAACCCTGGTTATACAGGGAAAGGATTTGTGGCTTGTCAGGATGCGGCTCCATATATAAGGGGCCACTCGAAAAAACGCCAAGGGCATGCATAGCCGTCAAGGGTATGGATGCGATCTTGGTGCCTAAATTCTGCTCTAGAGATCTCACCGTTATTAAGGTGAGACTCAGGGGCAGTAACGGAGAGAGGCTAGAGGTATTTATTGCCTCAGCTTATTTCCCTGGCGATGCCGAGGGACCCCCGCCTCCCAGAGAGGTGGAGGCTCTAATTCGGTATTGTCAAGAGAACAAGATCCCTCTGCTGTTGGGCTGTGATGCAAAATCTCACCACACGGTGTGGGGAAGCACAAACATCAATGACAGAGGTAGAGATTTAATTGAATACATAGCGGGCACAGAGCTGGAGATTCTGAATCGGGGTGATACTCCCACATTCCAGACTAAAAACAGGAGTGAGGTTCTCGATTTGACTCTATGATTGGAGAGTCTCCGATGAGGAGTCTCTTTCGGACCACAAACACATCGTGTTTTGATTAACCCTAGGTAAACCAGTGGTTTCTAATATGAGAAACCCCAGAAACACACTTTGGGACTCATATAAGGAGGAACTCAAAGGGAGGCTTGCGGAATTCCCCACAAGCTATGGTACCATTGATGAGTTGGAGCACGCCGCAGATTTTCTGCGAAGGGCTCTGACAACATCATATGAGAACAATTGCCCTACAAGCACAATTAAGTCTAGGAAGGGAGCAGAATGGTGGAACACCCACCTGCAGAAACTCCGTAAAAAGCCAAGAATGTTGTGCAATAGGGCAAATAGAACTAAATTGCCTTCGGACTGGGACATCTATAAGACGGCCCAGTGTGAATACAATACAAGCATAAGGAAGTATAAGCAGGAAGATTGGAGGGTCTTCTGCGAGGAATCGAAAAACATTCCGGAAACAGCGAGGCTCCACAAGATCCTGGCAGAAAAATCCGGAAGCTCGCCTCGGGCTCATGAGGCTCGATAATGGTGAGTTTGCCGAAGATGAAGAAGCAACGCTGAAATACCTGATGGAAGTTCACTTCCCGGGATTTCAGCGAATCCGAACCGACCAAGAGGAGGAAGGCCGGAGCCAAGGTGTGGAAAGGGCCGACTGGAATTTCGCCGGTAAGGTCGTTGATTACAAAAAGGTGGAATGGGCCGCAGGGTCCTTCTGTCCCTTTAAATCACCACGGGCGGATGGCATTTATCCAGCGCTTTTACAAAAAGGCATGGTCGTCCCTCCTCTGACAAAATTATTCAGGGCAAGTATAGCCCTTAAACACGTGCCATCAGCATGGAAGGATGGCAGAGTGGCCTTCATAACCAAACCTGGGAGGGAGGGTTACACTGCTGCCAAAGATTTCCGACCGATCAGCCTAACGTCTTTTATCTTGAAGACGCTGGAGAAGCTGATCAAGAGATAAATTAGGGATGAGGTGCTCTTGGCCTCCCCGCTGCATAGAGGGCAGCATGCTTTCCAGGCAGGCTGCTCGGTAGAAACTGCGCTTCATGCTGTTGTGTCAAAATTGGAGCAGCAGTTGGAACAAAAGGGGTACGCTGTGGGCGCTTTCTTGGATATAGAGGGTGCTTTTACCAATACTCCTCCAGAAGTCATCTGTCGAGAAGCTTTGAGATGTGGCGTGCCGGACCAGCTAGTTTGCTGGATAGGAAGCATGCTGCACCGAAGAAGACTCGAAACCAGATGGGGTGAAGGCCTAGTAAGGGGGATAGCTCCGCGGGGCTGCCCACAGGGGGGTGTCCTGTCGCCCCTCCTGTGGTGCATTGTAGTGGACGGCCTTCTTCGAAGGCTAAATAAAGAGGGGTACTATACTCAGGGATATGCGGATGACTTTGTAATCCTGGTCAGGGGGGCTCATCTGGAAACGCTGATGGGTCTTATAAGGTCGGCGCTTCGCATGGTAGAGCTCTGGTGCGATAGCTCAGGGCTCTCGGTAAATCCGGAAAAGAACAATCTGGTCATTTTCACGAGAAATTATAAAGTTCCGAAAGTTGACGCTCCTGAATTCTGTGGTGAGAAGCTGATGTGTTCAGACTCAGTTAAATATCTGGGAGTAATTCTAGATGGCAAGCTGAACTGGGCAAAGCACCTGGAGACCCAATGCAGGAAATTTGTCATGACTTTTTGGATGTGCAGGAGAGCCTTTGAGTTGACGTGGGGGCTAGGGCCTAAAATGCTTGCATGGCTCTACTCTGCTGTCTTAAAACCCAGGCTCCTACATGCGGCCGTGGTCTGGTGGCCACGGGTGGAACTTAAAACAATGCAGGACAGGCTGCGAAGATTACAAACGCTAGCATTTATGAGTTTGACTGGAGCCATGTGGACTGCGCCCACAGCGGCGATAGGATTCATGCTCTGTGAGGAACCCCTACATGCTGCGATAACCGCTAGAGCGGCACACGCGATGGGCCGTCTGGCAAGAGCAAATAGATGGACTCCGGGGACTAGACACACCAGACTCCCGAGTGATATCAGCGCACTGCCGATTCTACAGATGAGGAAAGATAAAATAATAAAACGCTTCAACTTCGCCAAAGCTTTCCGCGTCTGCATCCCAAGCAGGGATCTGTGGAAAACAAATGGTAACCCACTTCTCCAGGGGGAAATTTGGTATACATATGGCTCCAGGGGTGAGGGAGGGTCAGGAGCAGGAATTTATGACAGCAAGAGAGGGAAAGGGATAGGGATCACACTTGCGCGACACGATACTGTCCTGGTTTGGGAATGCAAAAAGGCATTAAACCAACTTGCAGAAAAAAACAAAGTGGCTCTCATATGGGTCTCTGGTCACACACGGATCAAGGGCAACGAAAAGGCGGACCAGTTGGCGAAACGCGGCACAGCCAGCAAATTCATAGGACCGGAACCGATACTGGGAATAGCGTCTTGCTGTGTCGGGATGGCCATTAAAAGCTGGATCCAAACAAAACACCGGAAATGCTGGGAACAAACCCAGGGTTGCCGTCAGGCGAAATCCATCCTGGGGTATACCTATAGGATGGGCAGAGCTAGGGAAATCCTGGGTTTACCCAAGAAACATATAAGGACAGTGGTACGGACCCTAACAGGGCACAACCACTTGAACTATCATATGCACAAAATGCGATATAACCCCACGACAGAGTGCAGGAAATGCGGCAGGGATGACGAAATAATATTCTTAATAAATTGCAATTTTCTGTCAACTGAACTATTCTTCTTTTCATAACCTTGGAAAGGTTTTTTTTAAATTTTGATTGTGGTGCTTTATTCAGTTTTAACATTTAAGTTGGAAGATTCCTGAATTAAAATTTAATTTTATAGACAGTAAATGTTCAAATTTTTAACCCAAACTTTCTGTGTGTTTAATGCTGCAAATTTCCGAAACTGAATTTCATTGTGGAGACGGTAAATTCTAAGGGTTTTCATTTTAAATGTCTACTTTTTTAAATTTCGGAACTTCTGGTCTTTTATATTTACAAACTGAGTTAGAATTTAATTTTGTAGGCAGTAGATTTTAAAGTTAAATATTTCTCATTTCAAAAACTTCGAAAGGAATGAAAAGTTTAGAATGTACCATCTTTTAAATGGAATTTAAAATTTAAAAATGTGTTTCTTTAAAAACGTGCAAATAGAAGCCTAAAAGTTAATAAGTTGAAAAAATTAAACATTTTAAATAGAATACATTAAAACTGTCTATATTTAAAAAATAATTTCATAATATTTATAAAATTGTTTATTTATTAAAATTGTTTATAAAATTGCTTAGTTTTTTACATTCAAAGGCTTGAATTTTATAAGCAATAAATTTTGATGGACTGAAGATTTAAAATCTTTTCATTCTCAGAGCTCATAATTTAAATAAAGAATTTTAAAGCTTGCTAAATGTGACAAATTCATTTAGTAAAACAAACAATAAAATTATTCATTTAAAAATATTAGTTTTGACACGAAAAAGGGGAAAATAAGGCAAAGATTAAACATTTATTTTTACATGTCGAAAAGAAAAAACAATCTTTTTATAACAAATGTCATATTCTTAAATAACTTTCATGATTTTTCAAAGATCTCTGCCATTACAGAATTTATTTTTAAAAATTAGATAAACTTTGGTTATTGGAAATCCATTCACAGTGATATAAAAAAGTCCGAGAAAAAATAAAATCAGTTAAATACACAATTTTGATATGTTTAATATCGTACTGATAAATATTTCAAGAGTTGTCATTTCTTCCTTACTATAATTAATAATTTCAATGTAAATTTAAAACTACACTCTTCAGTAGAGCGAAGTGAAAATACTAAAATTAATCGAATCGTTTGAGCTGAGGGATAACAATTTGTGGGTCGACATCCAAAACGAGTGAAGAAACAAATTTGTAAATCGGTTAATATCTTCTGTTCTCTTTTTTAAATTTACAATTTAAAATATTTAAAATCAAAAAAAAAATTTCCTTATTAACAATTTTTTGAAAATGTACAAAAAATGTTTTTTGGATTGATTCCTACCCAAAAATCCTAAATCACGACAAAATTTTTGTAACGAAAAAGAAAAATGATAAAATCTTTCTTTAGTTCAAGCTGAATAAATTTCAGGTTCGACATATTCAACTTTTTTTTAAATGTGTGCACATGACTCAATCAAAAAAAAACATGTTTTTGCACATTTTCAAAACAATGGTTACCGCGCAAGAAATTTATTGTTAAATTTCGCAATTTTTTATTAATCGTCACTTGTAAAACCTGTAGATATAACAAATTGGTCATAACTTTCCAACCAATACGAAATATTTCGAATTTGAAATCGTTACATTTTACTGATTTATTTTATTTCAATTTTGTCGAATGCAGACTCAAATTTTTTAATTCAAAATGTATCTTGAAACAAGTAAATTCAGACGTCGAATAGTTGAATCGGTCAATTAGAATGCAAAATACGTCATTTGAAAAAAAAGTTGTCCAAAAACTCAAAGTCCCATATCTCCGCCATTTTTGCAAATTTTCGAAAAATATTTCGTGAGATTTTTTTCATCCCTAAGCAATCATATATCTTGAATTACAGCCAAATCCCATTCTGACACGAAAATTCCCGTGATCAGTTGATGTGGACTCCACCCTATATATTTGGTAACTGTTCCAATTTTATATTGGATAACAACAATTATTGTCTCCAGTTTTCACATTTTCAACATGCTTTAAAATGTTGCAGCTTCAACCTTTTTTTTAAGTGTATTTATTTTTAATGGCTCAGCACTTAAAACGTGTACCTTACTTATTCATAAATAATTTATTTAAGTGCTATAATTGCTTCAATTATTATTCAATAATGAGTACACATACTAATTTCGGAGAATTTTCCGCGTAATTCAAATATTGTATTTTCAAACATCGTATATTTAAAAAGAAAAGGGGAAAAAGTGGAAGTTTTCCGAGAATGGGGGAAAAAGGGAAATTTCAAAAGAAGAGGGGAAACTAAGAAAGAAAGTGGAAGACTGCACGGGCCGCCGAGGCTCTTCCAGAGTGCGAGGCGGGAATCGAACCCGCAAGCCAGCGGAGTGGGTCCAAAGCCTACGCCTGAACCCCCACGACCATCGTCCCACTTCAGTCCGTTAATTTATACAGCGTTATATGTGGTAGTATTAAGTTAGTTTAATATAGGTGTTTATTTAGACTCTGCAATTAAAATTTATGAATTCTTTTCTACTGTTTCACAATTTCCAGATAATTATTGATCACATTCTTCAATAAGGAGGCTTCTAAACTTTATTCGACTTTTTCTCGTATCTGATACTAGTACACAAAATCGACGAATTTGTAAACGACTAATTCTTTCCGTGCACTCATGGAATAATTAGTCAATAAAAGCGCAAGTTTATCCTACTGAACTGAATTATTGAAAATATGGTCTTGAACATTTAAATAAAACGCGTTATTTCCATATGTTACTATTGTTTAAATGAATATGGAAATGTTACACGGCAATCGCGTTTTCATATTAAAATTTTTTCCTAATCGAACTTCTATTAAAAATGTACCTAAACTTATAGATATATTATTATATTATTATGAATTATTATATATTTACCAATAGAGTGAAGGAGAAAGGATAATCCAAGGAATAGATTGCTAGCAGCGAACTTCATCTTCTATTGTAGGAGATACGATGTAAGTTAACTGCGTGGCTAAGGAATTTTCTACAGGATATTCATATACCACGTAGCCAATTTCTATTTTTTAATTCCACGTTTTAGACCTCCCACCAAAAAAAACGGTATACGTGGAATATGGAAGGCTTCTAGTCGCTGTTTCTATTTCGTCGTATACCTGTATGTCACAGTTTAAACAATAATTCAAGCAAAACAGATCTTTATTTGTCCAAAATTATCGCTGCCAAGGTTTCAATTACTGTACAGACTCGTATGATGGATTATTGTGGGGGTGATTGACAAGTGCTGCTATATGTTACCATGTGGGAGGATAGAGATGTGTTTAAAAAGGCTTTTTTTAAACTAATAACGCTTCTCGACTTTTTCAAAATTGAAATTTGACCGCTCCCTTACAAAAAGGTATGTCACAAAGTAACGAGAGGCATCTCCACGGTGTAAATAATTATGGTTTTTCCACTTTGCATTGAAAAAAGTGGTTTAGCTGGATTTCGTCTTCAAAGAAAATATAGTTGTATTACCTACATTTCTAGCTGTATAATCTAAATATCTAGCTGTTTAAGCCAAATTTTCCTATCTAGAAATTATTTAGATCAATTAGGTAGATAATTTCTAGATGGCCAATTTAGCTAAAACAGCAAGATATTTAGGTAACACAGCTATATTTTGTTACAAGACGAAATCCAGCTAAACGTCTAGATGGGACAGCTAAACCATTTTTTTCAGTGTGTAGCAAGAATTTGTGTTGGGGTACAACACTGTAGCCAGAAAAAAATCCAAGGAGCGGGAGGAATTAAACCCTGTTGATCTCCACCCACTTGGTTATGGCCTTGTTGTTGTATGTGACGTAGTATAAATATTTCCTTCTCTTTGTTACAAAAAAGCTGAGCATGTGACAGCATCGCGTTCTTTCATTCAACTTTATTACTTCTCACGTTTCCCATTTTGATAACATTCTCTAAAAGAATTTGCCTTAAATAAATTCATGTATTTTCATAAAGCAGTTAGTAGTTTTTCGCTATCGAATTTCTCAATATATCAAGTAATCCAGTATATTTCAAGAGTAGCAGGTATCTTGCTTTAAAATAATGAGAGGAAAATGAGAGGAAAAATAATTTTCAATTCAAAATTTGTAATTTGTAATTTTTACTGAAAAAGATTTTTGTTTTAAATAAAAAAGAGTTGATTTCACCCAAAAAGGCGAATTTTCAACAAAATAGTTCAATCCTCAACCAAACCAGATGAATTTCAAATAAACAGCTGTATTATTAAACAAAAAATCAGGGATCGGAACCCCTAATTTTAAAAAGGTCCGTGGACCTATATGGTCGAGCAAGGTTCCGGTTCTGACTTGGACCCATAAGAATTTAAAGGGTCCGAATCCGGACCTGAGCCCTTAGGAATTTAAAAGGTCTGGATTATTCACGGAAATCCACCCATGTAATACAATTTTCAAAATTGTAAGTCAACTTTGTGTGCCTTGTAACTCAATAAATCCCCACGTAACCGAATTTTATGAAAATCTACCAAATTAATAACATTTTCCCAAATTCAGTCCGCTTTTAGAAATTTGACCCCAAAATTTGTGTTCTGTGACTCAAAAAACCTTCTCTTACTGATTTTCATGAAAATCCACTGCGCGGATGTAAGTTCTATTTAACTCTACTGCTCATCTATAAGCATCCCTAACATTTCTGCACAGCCATACGTGCCATATAACCACTGCACATCCGTGAGTGGCATGGAACTCTATTGCGCATCCGTAAGTGCCATGGAACTATACTGGCCAGCCATAAGTGTCGTGTAACTGTACTGCACATCTGTGAAAGCTGTGTAAGTTTCCTGCGCAACCACATGTGTCATTGAAATCTGATGCGCAGTTGCATGTGCTGTGTAATTCTAAAGCGCATCTTTAGTTCCCGTCGATCTCTTGCGCAATCTCAAGTTAACTCACAATAATTTAAGTACCTCCAATTAAACTGCTCCTTCCTTTCTCTCAAATCGCATGGTACATTTTTTCAATGAAATTCAAGGAACCTTTTACGTTGGACCCTGTATTAAAGGGTTTCTCAAGGGTCCGGTCCGGATCCATAAGAATTTAAAGAGTCTGGCCTCGTACCCGGTCCTTAAAGAATTCAAAAGTTTCTAGTCCGGACCCAGTAAAACGACGATTCCCAACTCCTTCCAGGATTGACCAGGAAACTGAATAATTGAACTGACACATATCCGGTCATTTAGTTAAATAAATTTTGTCTAAAGAACGATTCAATTTCACCGTTTTATACTAAAGAATGAAATGCACGATTAGAAAATGTATCCGACACAAGGGAAAATTATCCCCTACTTCCGATTGCGCTCGTGATTTGGGAGAGTGGCGTTGATAGTCTGAAAGTCAAATCATGCAGAGAACGAAAAGAGGGATTTTCGCAATAAAAAGAAAACATTTTTTAGCAATAATTAGTAATAAGTATATATTCAGAAAAGAAAATGCGACACAACAGAACTTTGGAGTAAACGATTAAACCGCACATAGCGACGCAACAAAGAAAAGTAGCGCTACTAAATTTTACGCAAAAAAGAAATCATCAATTTTTCACAAAAATTTACAAGAAGCGAGTAAGCTAAACAAGATTCCCATCTTCATTTAAAATACCGCAACAAGCGAACTAACACAAATCAGCCATTTACAGTTTACGCAAGAATTTAAGCTCATTAAATTATCCATTTTCAGATAAATACTAAAAAACGGGAAAGCCAAACTTTTGTAGTTTGTATTAAACAAGATTACAAGGACAATGACATTTGCACAAGAATATTAAATAATTTTACTTTAATACCTCATGGTGACAAAAAAAATTTTGATCAGAAAGCGGTAACAAAACATAACCCTCCAACAGAAAGAAACGCGCGAGTCCGCCATGGAGTAGATTTTAATAAAAGGAACGACAAAACCGCACTTTCCACATGTAGTTGATTGTTAGCCGTCTTACCTTGACCAAACAAGACAAACATTCATAAAGGAAGTCTGACCAAGAGTGTCAGTTGAGCAAGATGCTCCATACCGCTAAGATCGAACGACGCACAGGAAGGATGTCATCACAGACCTACTTAGCGACATGCTGAATGGTAGTAGTCGCGGGAGTGTTGAAGGCGGGACTCACATCCGCACGTCAGCCACATTGTACAATAGAAATTGTGCCCTCGACCAACCATCAACAGGACGACACAGCCAGTCCGACCACCGTCGTACGTTTGAAGGTTGAATCCAGACCTCCAAGTGTGCCTCCCGATCTGTGTTCCTTATAGCCTACATCCACGTCACTCGTAAATTTGTCATATAACAGAAAAGAAACCCCGAAATACAGAAATAAATAAAATGGGTCCCGTTATCGTTCCAAAAGAGTTTGACCTTTCCGCTTTAAATAAAATAGACCTTTAGTTCAAAATTAACAATTCAGCAAGAAAAGTGATAATAACAAAATGACGACGATGTAAGTAATGTCATAATCCTATAAAAACCCCTCGGTCAGACTTCGTACTTTCCGACGGGCCTTCGCGAGAAGAAGAGGACCTGGTTACATTTCGAAAAATAACAAGCAACATTAATGGAATTTGCAGTATTAAAACTGCAACATTACAACTCCTCTCCCCCTAGCGAACGCCCAGAGGATACATAGTCTAAGGTAAGACGGGCTTTTGGTCTTATAGCATTCTTGATTCGAGAAAAAAAATTAATCTGCCCCATAGCGGACAAGGCCAAAATCTGTATGGGTAACGATTCCGGTCAAAACAAAACAAAATTCTTCAAAACAAAATGAAAATGTCCAGTGTCAAAGTAATAATCAATGTGCAAACCCGCATAAAAAGAAACTCAAAACATAGTCCTAGCCAGAAGAGAAAAGAGAAAAAAAATGAGCAAGCGTCCCGTAATTCCAAGACAAACAAAAGCAAGAAGGAACACAAGGAAGAAAGAAAACTCAATGAGCAAGCGTCCCGCAATGTCAAAACAAAGAAACGAAAGAAGGAACATAAGGAAGAAAGAAAACCAAAGAGAGAGAGAGAGAGAGAGAAAGAGAGAAAGAGAGAAAGAGAAGAAAAGACAACTCAAAACACACACAAAAAATTAGTAACGGGTTTTTGACAGCCTAGGGCCCTTCCTGCAGAGCGTGCAATCCCTGCGGTGAACATCTGGCGCACCGCACCCTTCACAAAACAGCGATAGGGGACTAGGGCACCAGAGCGACATATGCTCACGCCGTCCGCACGAATAACAGGGGACGCGTGCTATGTGGTCCTCGTACGTTCCCTTTGTTTCCTACCGTTCCTCACGCTGGAGGAGCGTGTTTGGTCGTCCTCGACAACAATCCCGCTCAGGGGAGTCAGCCCGCCCACATCACACGCAGAACAGCCTTAGTTCCTGAGGACACTCTCCCCAGGGGTGGCCCACCTTATCACAGTTAAAGCAGGGGCTCTGCAGTGATTCTGCTGGCGTGGTTGCCACTTGCCCCTCGAAGAGGGTTTCCCCACGAACAAAATAGCCCTCAAACCAGGAAGGCGTCTGGGCTCCGGCCGCCTCGTCCTCTTCAGTCGTTGTTTGCGTGGCGCCCGTTGTTTTTGTTTCTGGCATTAGCCGCTCGAAGGGCCTTACATTCATTCCACTTAGACGAGTAGGCATGAAAAACGATAATATATTTGTTACCCGCCCTAATTCCTATATACGGCCCCATGCAGTCCATGGATACCAACGATAATTGTTGATTAACGACTCTCCTTCCCATCAGCCTGGGAGGGGCTTGTTGGGAAACTTTCGTACGCTGACATATATATCGCACGTTCTAACATGCCGCATCAGTTGGACATCTAGATAGTATGTATCCTAGATGTTCGGAGTGTGCATGACACGCTCTGTAGCTATCATCGGGAATGTCTTGGCTCAAAATGTGGCGACGCTATGCTAGAGTGGAAATGATACCGTCTTGACATGCCAAAATTATATCCGCCGTGCCCGACTTCAATCCGGATTATTTAAGGAAAGCAAACGATAGCTCATACGACGTCGACTGATCTTCCAAATTTCTGTGGAAGATGCCGTGCATCCTCTTGTCCAGGAGCTGTTCGCGGAAGTTTTTCTCCTGTGTTTTCTTAATCCGGGCCTTCAGGAGTGAGTACTCAAGATGGATAAGATTTGATGCATTTTTCTCACCCCTGCTATTGAATTCAAGGCCGAGTGTTTCCGCAGCCTCCTCCGCTGCTTAGTACAGAAACGGCCCTTTGCCCACTTCTGCGTGCTTCCTGACCATTTTGAGAAGAGGGTCTTGTCCATTTGCGACTATATGTGCTGTACCTAGAATAATCCTGTTGTGAAGACATTCAAGATTCAGTATTCCGCGACCACCTTGACGGCGTGAGATGTGAAGTCGCTGAACCGAAGACTTAAGGTGCATGCTTTTGTTCAGATGCATAACGTTTCGGGACCCGATATCGAGGGATCTGAGCTCGCCCTTCGTCCATGGAACCACTCCAAATGTATAGAGTACTACTGGGACGGCAAGCATGTTCGTCGCAGATACTTTTTTCCTCTCCGACAGTTCCGCACGCACCGTTAGATTTTTATCGACGACACGATACGACCTGCGCAATGTCGGTCCCCGCATACACACATTCGCCCTCTCCTCAAACCCCTCCCTTCAACCTTCTAGTGGATTCGAAAACTATACATTAAGCCCGGTTCACAACCGTTCAATTTCTGTGTTGCGACGCAACATATTCCCGGCCAGGGCTGCGAAATGAGCTGCATTAGATACAACGAATGAAGCAGAGTTAGATATTACGATCAAGAACGAGAAAACGTACATATACATTTAGCCTTGAACCTAAGATCAACATTTGAACGATAAACAATATAAATATCGAGAAATACTACATGAATTGGTATGACTCTTTGGTTTACTTGAAAGTTGTTCGTTCAAAATTATATCGATGAAGTCAGTTTCCTTTGGTGGGACTGCTCCGTTGATTATAATTATTATCACAATGAAAGAACGATTGAAAAACAACAATTAACTAAGCGTTGGTATTCAAGTAACGAGTTTAACGATTTTAAAATCAAATACCTTAAAAGTAAAATGAATAAGAATGAGTTTTGAATTCAATGAAACTAGTTAGCGTCAAATGACTTAATACAATTACGCGAGTGGTAATAAACATAATCTAGTTATGTTGCGCTTGTAGACGCCGTTCGCAGTTTTCACAGATGCGACTCTGGCGATGTCGTCGCTCCCAGGAAACACCTCGATGATCACGCTCAGTGGCCATCTTGCACATCCTAGATTGCCCTCCATGAAAATGACCACCGAACCAACCTTCAGTTCTGAACTTGAGTTTTTCCATTTTTGTCGAGTTTTTAATTCATTAAGGTACTCTTTGTACCACCTTTTCCAAAAATCTTGTCGAGCCTTGGTGATGAAGTTTTAGGTTGACAGTCTATTGTCTGAAACTGAAACGAGATTCTTCTCGGGTAAGAACTTGAATGGTCGACCTATTGATAAATGAGCGGGAGTTATAGCCAAAGGATCGTTAGGATCCGCCAAACGAGCACATCTATACCATTAAGCCATTTCCCTTTCGGCGAGCCTCTAGGGGTAAGCGTGACACTACCCGATTCGGGTAGGGTTTCTAGGTGGATGGTTTCTTGTAGTAAATAACTACAAGTGTGGGCTCACCACACCCACGACCGCCAACAGCAACGCAGTAGTATCAGACGGTCACCCACCCAAGTACTAACCGAGCCCAACACTGCTTAACTTCATTGATCTAACGGGAACTGGTGTTTCCAGCGTGGTATGGCTGATAATGTGAAATAGCTTTAATTCTTTTAGTTTAAATTCTTCAGTGTCGAATAAGTTGTAAATCTCACGAAGTTCTTTATTGGCTCCTACAAAATTAGTACCATTGTCTGAATATATGTGTTCTGGTACCACCCTTCAGCCAATGAACCTATGCAAAGCTGCCAAAAAACCTTCCGTTGAAAGATCAGTCGCCAGTTCGATATGTACCGCCTTAGATACCATGCAAATAAAAACACACCCATAAGTTTTGAGAAAACTCGTTAGATTTTTTTAAGAATATTAAACTTATACGTCGTTCCGGTTAGTTTTTCGTAAAGTTTCCTCCCACTGTTCTTCATGCCTACTTCTTCCTCTACCTCTAAGATTCTCTTGCACTGACATCATATGACAGCACTGTTGTTAAAAATCCAATGACATTTCTCATTGAAAATCAAAGAAATACTAACGCTCTATTACAATAGCAATGAAAAACAAGTGCACTTTCTCGATCTTTCACTTTTTTCAATTCCACTCCCGAGCAAAAAACCGTTTGCAAATTTTAAATAGGTCTTCAGCCTTATTGGATTCGCTGTCTTAAAGTAAAAATGAAATTTATGATCAAAGTTATAAGGCCAATTTATATACATAAGTCTTCATTCCGATTTAAGAAATACATTTCCCAATTCAAGTTCTTGAAAGACGCGATTCGCATTTTTCTTAATTAATTCATTTATCATTCGAAATTTAATTTTTAGTGTGGATTCTCTTACGGAAAGTTTCACTTTACCATCAGAGTACGATGCAGGTGAAAAAAATGAAATGGAGAATAACTTCTTTATGAACTTTTAGGTAGAACCTGATGCTGATATGGAATGCAACATCAATAAACCAGAAGATTCAAAAACTACACAAGAGGGATTGAGATAATGGGCTAACAAACACACAAATAGTATAACAAGAACAGCGTTAAATGAACTGTTAATTATGCTCCGTGATTACAGTCAGAGATTTGCTAAAATCTGCGGGGACATTATTGTACAAAAAACGAACCAAGAATAGAATAAAAACGATGTAATCGAAGAGAGGAACAGATGCGACCTATGTTTATACGGGCATAGAAAGTGTTTTGAAGGACAAGATTCCAGAAGAATCTTTCAAAGAAAACATAATTAAACTTTTAGTCATCATCGACGGTCTACCTTGTATAATAAATCATTGATACAATTATGGTCAATTCTGATACAGATTGTTCACGATGATTATGATTGTCAGCCCTTTGTAGCTGAAATGTTCAGTGGTGATTCGAAACCAACAAGTGCGAGCGATTTATTGAAAGGTTTTGACGAGGAATGTGTCAAATTAATTGAAGAGGATGTTAAAATCAAAAATACGATTTACAAGGTTCAAATCGCTACATTTGCATTTCAGACACGTGAAAAACCCCACAGTGGTAAAAGGAGTTTCTCGGAAAAAACTGTCAACAACTAACGAAGACCTCATTCACCACCCGGAAAAAGACTAAAGATCAGCCAAACACGAACTCACATCTTCTTCGCATTCCAGGAACCGATCCCGTACGCCAAGTCGGTCTCGATTACATGCATTTTTTTTTGTGACGGATTATGAAAATTTTGTTAGAAAGATGGATTGAAAAAAGGCTGAATCGGGCAAAGCTAGGACTTCTCGAACGAAATCAATTGAAGGATACTTTATCGGCATTGAAAGGTTCAAAGGAAGAAATTCGATTTAGAAGACATAGCCAATGCGGTATTTTTTGCTTTTGTCGATTGCAAGTCGCATTTTGCTTCATCCTACTCTGGCACTTACTCACACTGACAATGCGGAGGATCTTTTGCTGATTTTTTTTTTCAAACTACTTGAGCTTTATTTAGAAAGTATACAGAGCATCAATTCCTACAATTTAATACAGTTGAGTGACACAGCGTTAACAGCCTGTTTGGCATTTCCGTTCGAGAACCTAATGGAAATAATCAAAAAACTCATTCGAACGCCTAGAAATCCACTAGCCCAACTTTTTAGAATATTATCTGAAATCTAGTCAACTTCTATGATTCTCAAGAAACGTCCGATGTTGAGTAGTCGCGTGGCAATAAGTCGAAACATTTCTGAAATTTTTTACACGGATATCAATATTAAATCGTTCCACATCAGTGTAACTCGCCCGAACGATATTGTGGAATTGTCAACGGACGACTTCATAAAGGTCAAAAGTATCTTTTGTAACTCTTCGGGCATTAGCAATTTATTCATTGAAGGCCGTGAATTAAAAACAAAGGATGCATTTGAATATCCTACAGCATCATCTGAAGTAAGACTTTACATCTGCTCTGAACGGTCTAGATGTTCTGCATTAAGGAAGCATTCTACAACACGAATTGTAAGAAAATGATTTCGAATTGATGTTGAGCAAAGGACTTACTTACTTACTTACTTGAATATAAATTCAGTCAATACTTAATTTGCAGGTCTTTTGCACAACGAACTTATGATAGAATTTGGTGGCCGCTTTTTATACGAAAACCACTAATATGTAGCATTATTTTATTCGAATTATTCACGATACTATTTATTCTTCCGCGGGGCACCTCGGCTGATCATTTATAATTTTCGCTCGTGCACTAACCACCGACTCATGCTTGGAGCCGCAGGCGAATGATGCAATGACACGAGTTAGCAATCACCTATGCGCACGTGTATCACACGCTATTTTTATCAACGCCCGTCCGAAAATCATTAAAAGATTTGTTTAAGTTAAATCTAGATTTATTTCAAGAAGAACCAAGACCAGTTTTTAAAGTTACCTACGCCAGTGTCTTAACTACATCATTTCGAAAGTGCTCATGCGCAGTTTTTCCACCAGTGCCTAAAGTAAGCCATCTTCAAACTACGCATGCGCGAAAATTGTTCGCACACAGTCTGCTCAAATACAAACGTCAACTTTTGAGGTGGGTGTTGCAAAAATCAATTTTCTTCTTTCTAAGGCTTCGAATTTTTAATTTATTTAACTTTTTTTATCATATAGTTTTCAGTGTTAGTAACTTTTTGAAGAAAATATTCTTTTAGATATCTATACTGTCTAGTAATCATGACACTCCTTGGTTCAGCCACATCGTGCGTCGTATACTTAATTTATATCAGCCTCGCGATTTGTGCTGTTTAAAAATTCTTTATTATTTAGACACTGCAAAGATAAACGAGCGGACTTCACCTGAAGCCTCGTGGAAAAAAGTCGCTGAAATAATCAATAATTATTGACTTAACTTCCAAGAGTTCCTCCAAGAGGTCTCTCAGATTTCCCGCGCAGCAATCTAAGATTTCTTAGTGAGTAGCCATTCGGTATAGGGTAAGGAGCCATTCATTAATTACGTGAGGGCGCTTTTGACCATTTTTGACGTAATATTTAACTTAGAATTTTTCTAAATAGCGTTGAATAGTTACATATCATTAGAAAAACTAAAACACGTTGTTACACAAAAATTCCCCGCGTTTAACAACGGCGAATCAAAACAACACCGGCGCGAGCTAGATCAGTTTACTGAATGGCATGCAGCACCCGACCTGTCATAACGTGCTGGCGGCGGATAGAGCAAATAAAATAGAGTGTGACAGAAGCCGCCATTTTAGCCTACTAAAAGCGCGATTTTAAAAATTGTAAAATGGGTAGTTTGAGTCAGCCCTATGCATCGCCCCCACTCTTTCTGTTCTCCTAGCATCCGGAGGGGTATCGTAGTTCAAATAAATCCAATAGATGGCGCTCCGATCAGGTAGTGCTGTTTTTACATTCTTATGTACAGCAAAAATACTAAAATTCATTTAAAACTTGATACTTTTTATAAAAATAAAAGGAGAGGATAGTTTTCATTAACAATAAGCGCAGCTTTAATTATTAATAATAAAAAATTCATAAAAACATGTAATCTATTATTAGGAAAATTGAATATGAAGATGAGTATTTTGAAAATAGTTTGAATTGCATTCATATTTTTCTATTTATTTTGCTAATGTAATTCATTAGTTTTATAAACAATTGTAATTGTTACAAATTTTAAACATTTACTGACATTATTTATTTAATAATATTAAAAATAATATTTAAACCTTAATAATTAGCCTTATAATATACTTTTTTATTAATTCATCTAGAAATTTCCTCTCTCTCTGAAAAATATATATTTATATATAATAAATTATATATATATATATATATAAATTAATGTAAAAATTGCATCAAAATAGTTTAGAATTGAAGAAAAACTATTTATTGAATATATTATTGAAGACACTTATAATTATTGGAAGGAATAATTTATTAAAAAGTGATTGATCCTAAATCACGACAGAAGTTTTTTTTCGGATAAGCAAAATGATAAAATGTTTCTTTGGTTCCAGCTGAATAAATTTCAGGTTCGACATAAAAATTTAAATTTCGCTCCGCGTCGTGAATGTACGACTCTGCGCATTTCATGAGGGTACTTAGTAAAATATTTTGTTTGTGGTAATCGCTAAGTCTCCAAAAGTGAGAGTGGAATTTCTCTTCCTCCCAGTATTTGATTCATACTCTTCACCCTACAAGTAATATACTTTTAACTTACATGAACACTTGTTAATAATATTGGAGAATGAGCACTTTCAACAAAATTAAGGTTGCTGGAAAAACAGACATGACTAACATTCACCCCGGGAAAATATATTTTTTTACATTTTTTGTCTGAAGAAAAGGATTTTCAGTAAAAATCCTCACTGAGTTAATTTAGTGACCGTTTTCAGACTGATTCATATCAAAAGACATTTGTTACATTTTTGGAAACTTTAACTTAGAATTTGCCAAATTTTTATATAAATTTTTAAATACCTTATTCTTTCGAATTTTTCAGGTATTTCTTTTCCATCCTTCCTCGTCTTTACTTCGTTTTCTGCCTCGAGGTTTCGAAGAAACTAGTTCCATTTTATTGAACAATAATAATATATAATAATAATTATATATTATATGAAAATAATAAAATAATTCCTAATGCAGATTATTTGTCTTACTATTATTATGTTTACCGCGATGTTTACAAAATTTTCTGAGAAATCCTTGCACATTATTTTTAGGTAAAGAAAGAAGAAAAGAAAGAGGGAAAGAAAATAATACGTTTTGGCTGAAAGAGATGTCATAATAATTTATCCTTTTTACGTGAGTTATTACATGTATACATACATATTTTTTTATATAAAATATTATTAGTTTCATAATAAATTTCTGTAGAAAAATTCTGCAAAACATAAGTTTTTAAGTGTAGACCTTCAGGAATCAGCAGTGCGGCTCGCCTTTCTCATAGACGGCGCTGAGTCGTACATTCACGACGCCAAGCGAAATAATTAAAGCATCATAGTTTTTCAGCAGCTGGACCAATGGGAGTAAAAGTTTTCAGAAAACTTATGTGGACCCTAGTGAACATTTCATCCGCTAGAAGTTTATTGTATCTGAAAGTTACGTCGATAGAATTTTCGATTGAAAGTATTCAAACGATGTTTATAAAACTGTTCAGAAAAAAATTATTAAAATTTTTTAATACAAATACATGTTAATTTCGATTTTACTAACACTTCAATAATAGTCTAATTTTTGCATTTAATTTGGAAACTGCAAAAGTGACAACTTTTTACAAGAGGAAAAAAAGATGCGCAATAAAATTGTCTATAAGGATATATGTTTTAAAAATCAAAATTTTAATTAAAAAAAAAGTCGCTCAGGGGCCACCCGAATGGTGCAGAAAAATTGTATACCCCCTTATTGCCATATTGCCCCAACAGCCATACCACGCTAAAAAAACCAGTTCTCGGCAGATCACTGAAGTTAAGCAGCGTTGGGCGCGGTTAGCACTTGGATGGGTGACCATTCGAGAAAACTGAGTGCTGTTGGCACATCGTGGGTGTGGTGAGCCCACACTTGTAGTTATTTACTACAAGTTATCAACCTAGAAACACTATCCGAATCGGGTAGTGTCACGCCTACCCCGAAAGGGAAATGGCTTAATGGTATACAATTGCATCCGGCGGTTCAATTAATGTAGCTAATGTGATCGTTGGAATTGAAACAATAATTGACGTAGTAAGATGCCTTATCGCGGAGGGCGAGAAGGCATCCCTATGATTAGCCACAGCAATAATGTAGATCACAAACTTTCCAACGTCTCGTGGGGCGTGGGCAGACACCCCCGTGACTAGCCGTAGAAATCATGTCAAACTACTGGTCACAGAAATAATTTAGGATACATACCTTACCCTTTTTCAACATCTTCTGTGGGGCTAAAAGGCACTTCTGTGGATTACCATAAATAATGTAGGTTACTTACCTCCTTTCCAACGTGGTGTGAGGGGGGGGGGGGGG
>CAKNYM010044151.1:0-33225 GCA_932195095.1 Andricus curvator
AAACGGAAATCAATGCGCGGCTACACGCTGGCAATGGGTGCTATTATTCGTTTGCAATTAAAAATTTATTTTTTTTTATTAAAAAAGCAATCAAGAGATTTGGTTTAATTTTCACCCTAAGAGATTAGTTTTCAACTAAAATTAGGCATCTCTGTCAAAAAATAAATTTTTAACAAAGTAGTTCTTTTTGAATCTACAACGGACAAGATTAGTCTTTTACGAACAAGACGAATTTTCAACAAAATACACCATTTTTTCAACAACAAATGTAAAATTTGTGGTCAATAGTCGAATTTTCAACAAGGAATACATTTTTCATCAAATTGTTGAATTTCTAACCAAATAATTAAAGTTTCAATCGAGAAAATTAATTTTCTGCCGAGAAAGACGAATTTTCCCCAGAAAGAATTTTGATTGAACAGATTAGCTGAATTTTCAAAATAGTGTAATTTCTTAGAAATGAGTTGAGTTTTCACAAAACACATGCATTTTCAAGAGCAAAAGTTAATTTTAAATCAAAAAATTGAATTTTCTACCACAGTAGCTTAATTTTTGACAAAACTTAATATTTCACAAAATTTCTGAATTTTTAACTTACCAATAGAGTTAAGTAATATTGCTATGGTCAGGAAAGCGGTGCCAATAATGATCCGCATTGTAGAAAACTACAAGTGTATCTGTTTCTGGAAAAAAAATATGGCAAACTCTGTGACTTTTATACCTTGGAGAGGCTATTTGCCTGCAATGAGATCATTGTTTTTCGTAAATGTGTATTAGTCACCTAAAAACATAAGCTACATGTACGAAATGTGCCTCCAAGAAAGAGCAGATAAATAGCGCCACAAGAAAATATCAGAAGAATGTCGATATTGAAGTGGCACTCATTTCACAAATTTAAAATTGTGTCAAGAGTAGCATGAGTTTAAAAAATGTAAGGAAAATAGTTTATGCAACTTTCTACATTCTCACCAGAGAAGGTATTGGATTTGCGAAAATTTCGACCCCCCCCCCCCCTCACGTTTTCATCAAATGTGGACGTTTTAAGACACTCTGAGTCAGAAAAACATGTTTTTACGAATGTGAGCACTGTGAGCATGATAAATTTTGAAAGAATTCAACTATTAGAATGGCCTTTAGTACACCCTTTGAGTGTCGGAAACTGAAGGTCAAGTTCGTTAGCCAGCTATTTTGGGTACAAATCTAAAAAATCAAAGCATTTTCAAATTAAAAAAAAAAAATTTCAATAAAAAATTCTATGTACGGCTATTTGTAATATTCGGAAAGTCAAACAATTTATCCTCACGACCTGTTCCGATAAAAAAAATTATTAGAGTTAAATGATTTTCCAAGAAGAAAAAAAAACAGATGAAAATGAAAATTTTAAGCAAAACAACGCACGAGTTGGAAAAAAGTCGAGGAAAGAAAAACGTTGTTTTTCGAAGGCGCTACAAAATTATCGTATCATCTTTTTGAATTTTCTTGAAAAATTGAAAATTCAAATTTTTGACTAACGGTTGCGGTTTAAACAAAAAAAATAAAAAATTCCAGTTTGTGGTCAAAAAATGCAAGATACGAAAAATATAAATCTACAAAAATTGTGCACCCGAAAATGATACACAAATTTGTTATGAATGACTTTTTGATGAGGCGCGTAGTTCTTGTTTAATTCGTGAAAAAAAACATTGATAATAAAAAAAAATGAAAAAAAATTTTCTGTACAAACGACAATAGCTACCAAGAAAGATGAATAGACGAAAATTGTGCATCGAAAAAAATATCTACAAATTTGTTATTCATAATTTTTTAATGGGACGCGTAGTTTTCGTTTCAAAAAATAGCATTCAACATAAAAAATTGGATTTGTGGACAAACGACACAAGCTATGAAAAAAATTGAATAGACAAAAGTTAATCATCCAATAAAGAACTACAAATTTATCATTAATCATTTTTTATAGGACGCGTGGTTTTTCCAGTTATAAAAACAAGACAATGATTGTGTTGAAAATTTGTATTTTCTGGTTAAATTAAACTGTTTTTTTTTTTATTTAAATCTCTTTTGATTGAAATATGAGCTATTACATTTTTCGTTGAAAATTAATATTTTTTGCTAGAAAATAGAACTTCTTTGTAAAACATCAATTTTTTGTTGACGACTCGTCACTTTAGTAAAAAATTAATGTCTTGCATTGAAAATTGATGTATTTGGTTGAAAATGTGTTTTTTTTCTCAGACTTAATTTTTTCAACTGGAAATGTAACAGTTACATTTTTTGTTATAAAAATGGTATTTCGATTTAAAGAATGATATTTTCGATTATAGTTGAAAATACATCTATTCTGTTAAAAATTCAAGTATTTTGTTGGGAATTCTTCTTTTTGGACAAAAAATTATTCTTCTTGGTTAAAAATTTTTGTTTTTGGTTGAAAATTCAACTGCTTGGTTAAAAATTCATCATTTTAGTTGAAAATTTATCTCTTCTGGTTGAAAAAATAACTACTTCGTTGAAAGTTGAAATACTTTGTTAGAAATCCTTTTTTTAAGATTCACAATTTTATTCAAAAATTGATTCAATTGGGTCAAAATTGAAATACTTGGTTGAAAATTCGTTGTTTTCTTTGTTTCAGAATTACCTTTTATAACTACAAATGTATTTTTTAAACAAAACTTGATCTTTTCTGGTTGAGAATTCAACTATTTGGTTAAAAACTTATCGACTGTCCCGAAGAATAACTCACTAACGAAGTTTTCTGTATACAAAGTGTATCAACTGTATTTTACTTCTCTACTCTCTTAAACTGAACCTGTGAAATTGTCACTGGTTGAATCAGTATTTTGAATTATCACTGGTGAACCAGTGATTTTTCCACTTTGACTGGACGAACCAGTAAGAGATTCAACTAAAATAGCGCTACTGATTCTACCAGTTACGCCAAATGATAGATTGAACCAGTGATATAGCGCTCCACGCGGGCAAGACATGAACCTCCAGTCGTCTGGTACGCGCGCGTCGTCGGTCAAGTCTTTGGCATTTCTCGAGTGAAAACGAATCTTATTGTGTACAAGTGTTTGTTTTATAAATATTTGGTGCCTGTCTGCAATGAGCAGGGGATATAATATCTTTCGCTTGATAGTGGGAGGTCCCTGGCCATGGGTTTGACTTTGAGCAACGCGACATGTTAACATAACGACGGGCCTTTCTATAATGAGGCGCAACATATTATATCCCATTATACTGCAGCCCGGCCTTCATTTATTGTTGTGAGGAAAAAGTGAGGTTTTTAAAATTTAATTTTACAACTCTTACCACAAAAATGCGATGAATGGTAAGTGCCATACCTAAACAGCTGACAGGCGACAAGGCGTACGACCAGGTGACTACTGGTACTGAGAAACCAGTGAACCTCACTGATTAAACCAGTGTCGGAACTTCACTGAATGAACCAGTGAATGCTCACTGATTTTCAGTGACACACTTCCGGCTATTTCAACCAGTGAGATTTCACTGTAAATCAGTGAGATTTCACTGGTTCATTTTAAGAGAGTAGAGTGTCGAATCTCTATGTATTTTTAAATGGAGATACGACACGCTAGCGAAGCATAATACAGTCGATACGCTCCGTTTTCGGAAAAATTGGTTAGTGACTTATTCTTCGGGACAGTCGTTATGTATTCTCTGACAATTCATCCGTTTTGGTTAGGAATGCAACTCTTTAATTGAGATTTACTTTGTTTTGGTTGAGGATTCAACTATTTTTATGAAAATTAGTCAACTGCTTTCTATTATTTTCTGGTTAAAACTTCTCGCCGTGACTTTTTATTAAAAAATTGCTGTTTTGAGAGCAAATCGTCTTTTTTTCATTTGCTGATAAAAATCATCCAGGCCAATCATTGAGGGTCCATACCATCTCACATGCGGCAGGTCTCTCTGGGGCAAGTCCCACCTTCGGCATGTCCCATCCGCGGCATGTCTCATCTGCGACATGTTACAACTGCGGCATCTCTACCTAGCGGCTTCTCTGCCGCGCGGCATTTCTCACAGTGAAATTGACATTTTTGCGGCATCTCTTGCCAGTCGCAAGTCTCCCAGTGGCAAAACTGCGGCAAGTCTCACATGACTAATTGTCATATCTGCGAAAAGTGTCCCAGGATAGATTGCCACATCTGCGGCATCTCTCACTAGCGGCATCTCTCGCCAAAGAAAATTTCCTAAGTAGTTCTAAGGATGGCCAAACTGCGGCAAGTCTCCCCAGCCGCATCTCTCCCCCAAAAACATTTTCTGAATAGTTCTAAAGATGGCAAAAATGTGGAAAGTCTTCCCAGCCGCATCTATTGCCCAAACAAATGTTCTGAGTAGTTCTAAAGATGGAGAAACTGCGGGAAGCCTCCCCAGTGGTATTTCTGCCCCAAGAACATTTTCTGAATAGTTCTGAAGATGAAAAAACTGCGACAAGTCTCCCCAGCGGCATCTATCGCCCAAGAAAATTTTCTGAGTAGTTCTAAAAATGGAAAAACTGTGGCAAGTCTCCCCAGCGGCATCTCACCCACAAGAACATTATCTTAATAGCTCTAAAGATGGCTAAACTGTGGCAAGTCTCTCCAGCGGCATCTCTGCCCCAAGAAAATTTTCTGAGTAGTTCTAAAGATGGCAAAACTGCGGCAAGTCACTCCAGAGACATCTCTTCCCCAAGAACATTTTCTAAGTAGTTCTGAGGATGGCAAAACTGCAACAAGTCTCCCCAGCGGCATCTCTCCCCCAAAAACATTTTCTGAATAGTTCTAAAGATGGAAAAACTGCGGCAAGTCTACCAGCTGTCTGCCAGCACGAAAGAATGTTGCACGTCACAGGTCTTAGCGATGAGAAGAGTAATAGGCTCAAAAATGATTACAGACACAAACATAGGAAAGTTATACGACTAGTCAAGGAAAGTAAAGATAAAATCAGAACAGAAGAAGAAAAGAAAATACAAAACCACTTTGACGGAACCGTGAAACTATTATATAATCAGATGAAGGAAAGTAAAAGTACAGAATTTGTCAGCATGAGAAACAGCAAAGGTGAAATTCTATATGATATAGACGGTATAGTAGACGCTTTAAAAGACTCTTTTAAACAATTATTAGGAGGTGAAGATATAAGGCAACATAACTGCGACATAGAACATAATGCATTAGAAAACCCAGTTGAAAAAGTCTGTCTTACTGAGGTTAGAGATATAATTAAGAACTTAAAAGACGGTAAGGCCTCTGGTGTAGACAGTATTAGCGCTGAAATGCTTAAATATGGTGGCGAGTACATACCTCACAGGTTATGCGAATTGATAAATTTATGTATCGAGATGGGAGAAGTCCCAGACGATTGGAGAAAGCAATTATCGTACCAATATACAAAAGAAAGGGAGATAAAAGCAACTGCAAGAATTACAGAGTTATCAGTTTACTAAGTACCGTGAGCAAAATATACTCAAAAATACTTATTCTTAGGGTAATGAAAATTACAGAAGAAAATATATGGGAAGTCCAAAGTGGATTTATGCCAGGAACATCATATAAAGATCAGATATTCAGATTAAGACAGATCACAGAAAAAAGCTTGAGAGTAGGAAAGAAAGTTTTCTGTGCGTTTGTTGACCTAGAAAAAGCATTTGACAAAGTAAATAGAAATATACTTTGGGATGGCTCCTACAAGCAATAAAAACAATATATATAGGTAGTAAAGCGAGTGTCAGGATTAATGGGAAACTGAGTGACTGGTTCGATATTAAGCAAGGCGTGAAGCAAGGATGCGTTATGTCCTCATGGCTATTTATTCCAAGCAGGAGAGCATTTACTATATTTATAAATATCTCTTTTGTCGAATTTAAAGAGCTTACTGAAGAAAATAATAATACTTCAGGAAATTTAAAAGATTTTCAAATATTTTAAGATTTTTTCCGCTCTCTATTCGTAGGAATTTTCAATTGATTTCGATGGTTTCGAAGGAATTTCAAAAATTTTCAAGAAATCCTCACATGTTAAAGCTTTTCGCGGATTGACAGGGATTAAAAATTATAATATTGCAGTTCAATTATTATAACTATTTTGATATTTCAAGCGGGAGAAAATTTAATATATATCTATATATAACTCTTTTTCAAATAAAAAAAAAAAGTTATTGGTTCCTCGTTTAGAGGTAGGCCAGTATTCGGCAGATGAGCATGTATTAACTCCTATCTAATACAACGCTGCTGAAGGCTGGTAACCTTCTCAGCATAAATCACCAACCAATTGAGACTCTCGGTTTCCTCTGCCTGTCCTCATCCTCCCCCCCCCCCCCCCCCCAAGTAACAGAAGTTTTGGTGGGACTGACGTTACGACTAGACTCTCCACCGTACGACGAATAATCACTAAACTTGGACATGATTTCGGCTCGCAAAACAAATCTGGCGCATAAAGGTGATAGTTGGGTGTACAATCTAAACATGAATAATACAAACAATAAAGTAGCCTCGGAATGGACTGAAACTTTGATTGACGAAATGCATACACACGGTAAACGTAAAGTTCGAGTTTCAGGCGATGAATGGAGACTGGGTGTTTGGAATGCTAGAGGATTGAATGATCTTAAAGTAAGAGAACTTCGATAAACTATGCATGCTAGGTAACTAGATATTTTATGTGTACCTGAGACAAAGAAAAAGGGTTGCGAGAGTAGAAACATGGAAAATGGGGTGTTGAAAGGCGGTTTTGAAATATGGCCAGGAGTAGGTAGTGAATCAAATCGTAGTCAAGGGGTCGGTTTAATTATGAATGAAAAAGCAAGACAGCATCTCAAAGATCATGATTTTGTATCTCCCAGATTGTTGTGGGCTAGAATGAAGGTAGGAATCAGAAGATTATTTATCATAGCGTGCTACGCCCCAGTTGACAGTGAGCCGCGAGAAGTCAAAGACGCCTTCTGGGACACTTTAAATGACACAATAAGTACTTGCGATCAAGGTGCTACGTAATTTTGGGGATCCAACAAGAAAAAATTATAACGGGGAAAAATTAGTGAGCTTATACTTAGAAAAGGGCCTATTTATTACCAATACTTGGTTTCGACATAAAATGATCCACACGTACACCTGGTATAAAGGAAATAATCGCAGTGTAATTGACTTGGTTATTGCGGATGAAAGACTAAGAGAACTAGTCAAAGATACATGAGTCATGAGGGGTTCCGAATGCAATACTGATCATTACCTTTTAGTTTCTGAAATAAACTTACGGCGGGGATGGAGAAGAAAGAGAACAAAAAAAAACGAAACAAACTCGAATAAAGATTGAAAATTTACAGAAACCGGAAGTGCGAATAGAGTTTTAAAATAAGTTAAGCGAACGCATAGATAGGGCAACTTGGGAAGCGCTTATAAGCATTAAAGATATAGAGGGCGCGTGGACTTTGTTACGGGATATCATTGTTAAAACTGCAATTGAAGTACGGCAGTGGTAGGAAGAAAGTCTGGTGATGCGTGGTGGAATGATGAAATTCAAGGAGCCCAGCAAGAAAAAAAATAAGCGCACCAGAGAACATTAAACATGACAGGTCTTAGCGATGAGGAGAGAAATAGACTCGAAAATGATTACAAAGACAAAAAGAGGAAAGTTAAACGACTAGTCAAGAAGAGTAAAGAAAAAATCAGAACAGAAGAAGAGAACAAAATAAAAAACTACTTTGAAGGAATTATGAAATTATTATATAAACAGTTGAAGGAAAGTTAAAGTGCAGAGTTTGCCAGCATGAGAAACAGCAAAGGTGAAATGCTATATGATATAGACGAGATAGTAGACGCTTTAAGGGTATGTGACACAGTCAAATACCTATATTACCGTCCTCACTTTTTCAGTTCATTAAATTTTTTTTTTTGAACCTAAAATGCTTTTTTGTAAATAGAATATCGGACTGAAACTTTCTGATATGCATCAGAAGACCATAAACTACGTTTATGTACTTTATTTGAGTAGAAATTTCGCTAAAAATTATTTTCCAAGAAATTAAAACTGCGACCATTTTTATACATATTGTCTTTGTACCTTGACATTTTTTGAACCTAAAAACTTTTTTTTTGAGTAAAATATCGGCCTCAAACTTTGAGAAATGCAAGAGCCGACAGTAAATTACGTTTATGTACGACATTTGAGTATAAAAGATGCAGAAAGAAAAATTCCAACTAAATGTCAACTCCGGTATTTGCGATTGCACGAAAATTCGAAATCTGGCGGCCACTAATCGAGGCTCTATCAGCTGGCTCGTCGACATCTGAAATATGGGGTCCACGCTGTCAAAGATTGATGATGCGGTGTTCTTTACATAATATTTTATAAAAGTTGTGTTTAGCATAAAAGTTGAGTGAAATATGTTGTTTCAATGTTGAATTATGCAAGTATTGAAATCGTTATTGGCCTCGTTTAGTGGCCGCCAGACTTCGCATTTTCGTGCTCAGCGCGAATACCGACCGAACTGGCAACCGTTGTTGACATTTAGTTAGAATTTTTCTTTTTGCATCTTTTATACTCAAATGAAGTACATAAACGTAATTTACTGTCGGCTCTTGCATTTCTCAAAGTTTGAGGCCGATATTTTACTAAAAAAAAAGTTTTTAGGTTCAAAAAATTTCAAGGTACAAAGACAATGTGTACAAAAATGGTCGCAGTTTTAATTTCTCTGAAAATAATTTTTTGCGAAATTTCTACTCAAATAAAGTACATAAACGTAGTTTATGTTCTTCTGATACATATTACAAAGTTTCAGTCCGATATTCTATTTACAAAAAAAAGTTTAGTTTCAAACAAAAAATTTAATAATCTGAAAAAGTGAGGTCGGTAATATAGGTATTTGACTGTGTCACATGTCCTTAAAAGACTTTTAAAGAATTATTAGGAGGTGAAGATATAGGACAACAAAACTACGACATAGAGCATAATGCATTAGAAAACCCAATTGAAAAAGTCTGTGTCACTGAGGTCGGAGACATAATTAAGAACTTGAAAAACGGTAAGGCTGCTGGTGCAGACAGTATTAGAGCTGAAATGCTAAAATACGGTGGCGAGGACATACCTCACAGGTTGTGCGAATTGATAAATTTATGTATCGAGACGGGGAAAGTCCCAGACGATTGGAAAAAGCGATTATCGTACCAATATACAGAAGAAAGGGAGATAAAAGCAACTGCAGTAATTACAGAGGTATCAGCCTACTAAGTACCGTAAGTAAAATATACTCAAAAATACTTATTCGTATGGTAATGGAAATCACAGAAGAAAAGATATGGGAAGTCCAAAGTGGATTTATGCCAGGAAGATCATGTACAGATCAGATATTTAGCCTAAGACAGATCACAGAAAAAAGCTTGAGAGTAGGAAAGAAAGTTTTCTGTGCATTTATTGACCTAGAAAAAGCATTTGACAAAGTAAATAGAAATAAACTATGGGAAGTCCTTAAAGAGTACGGAGTAAATAAAGGGCTCCTACAAGCAATAAAAACAATATATACAGGTAGTAAAGCGAGTGTCAGGGTAAATGGGAAACTGAGTAACTGGTTCGATATTATGCAAGGCGGAAAACAAGGATGCGTTATGTCCTCGTGGCTATTTATCATATACATGGATAAGTGTCTAAGAACTGCCCTCTTCGATGAAGAAGGTGTAGATCTTGAAAGAGTCAAGGTACGTGGGTTAGCTTTCGCAGATGATAAGATTGTTATGGCAGAATCAATCGAGGACTTGCAAAGAATGTTGAATAAACTTAATACAAGTATCAAGAAAATGGACCTCAAAATTAACTTAAATAAAATAAAAATAATGGTGTTTGAGGAAAAAATGTGAGAAAACAATATGCAACTTTGTCCTAAACGATGAGATATTAAAATTAACGCGATTGGCATGAAACCTCTGCGCACAATATGCGGGAAAACACTAATGGACAAAGTCCGAAACGAGATAATCCTCAAAGAATGTGATACAGGAGAGACACTAGTTGACATTCGGGGAAGAAATCAGTTAAGGTGGTTCGGACATCTTGACAGAATGAAAGATGAACGACTGACGAAACAAGTGTATAAAGGTAAAGTAAATGGCAGAATGCCCACAGGTAGACCGCCGAAAGAATATTGAGAATCTGTGAATGAGACATTTATCCGAAGAGACATAAGAAGCCATAGAAACACGAGAGCTTGCAGGGGAAATTGCATGGACGCAAAGGAAGCTAGAGTAGTATGCCAGTACAGAAAAGTGTGGCGACAAATAGTTTATAAACCGAGTTACAATAGTGTGAATGACGCCTGAAACAAAGACCTTGGATACTAATGAGCCCGAGTGGGGAACCACACGTAACAATTTTGTGAGGCTCCTCACTTGGGGTGATCGCTAGAGACATTGGTCAGCAACCTGGGTTGGAGCATTTTTGCGAAACGAACGTGTCATTTAAATAAATCACACGAGATTCCTAGATCAATCTAAAATATCTATACCTTACACCTATATATATATAATTTTTGAAAAAAGTTAAACAACCACCGCAAGGTCCCACTAAGAGCAACTGCCATCCAACAAACTGTCAATAGCCCCCAGTAGCAACGCGGTAAATCACACCTATGGCCACGTCTCACAACCGTGAGATGGGTGGTCATATTCAACGACAAAATCACAACGACAGGCCGGCGAAACCCTCGTGTGGCTTGATGACACGAAGCGACCCAAGGATGACAGCGTTCTGCATCCATCTCACAAGTGCCTTGGCATATTTTTGGCACGCGGGTATGGCTTTAAGGTTACGAAACCAGTGATGGTTTCGCACCTCCGAGAGCACCTATCACAAGGACAATTACTTGTACCGAATATTTTGGGTACAGTCGTTGTAGCTCTCTTTTAAGGTCTTGATACCTCTCCTCTTTTTCTTTCTCCTTTGCAGTGATGTTGTATTCGGACAGAGCCGAGAATTCGATCACGAATATAGTTCGTTTCTCGAAGTCTTGGAGAACAATGTCAGGCCTCGAGTGCGCAACGGAGACTGCAGGGCAGGGTCGTGGCCAACACCGTAAGAGCGACAAAGATGGTAATAAAGCACTCTTAGGGTCGCATTATTTCTATAGATATACGTCGTTCCCGCGTGGGTCGGACACCCTGATAGTATGTGTTCTAGGTACTCAGCGTGTGCATGACACGCTCTGCACCTATCACTGGGAACTTCTTGGCATAAAATGCGCTCACGGTATGCTAAGGTGGAAATGACACCGTCCTTGCATGCAAAAATAAAACCCTCTGTACCTGAATTAAGCCCTGATGATTTGAGGGAAGCAAAAGTTTGCTCCTTCGACAAGGACCGTTTTTCTACATTTCTGTGAAAGTTTCCGTGCATTTTCTTGTCGAGTAGCTCTTGCTGAAAATTTTCAACCTCTGCTTTCTTCACTTTGGTTTTTAGAAGTGAAGCATCTAGATGAAGTAATGCACTTTCCTCACTTCTGATGTTAAAATTCAGGCCAAGGGTCTCGGCCGCTTGCTCCGCGGCTTTGTAAAGGAACGCTCCTTCGCCAATCATCTCGTGGTTCCTGACAATCTTTAGGAGAGGATCTCTGCCATTCGCAACGATGTAAGCTGTACTTAGAACAATCCGGTTATGAAGACACTAGAGATTCAGAAGTCCACGTCCACCTTGACGGCGTGAAATATATAATCGCGGAACTGACGAATTGATATGCAAGCTTTTATGCATATGCATGATCTTACGTGTAATGACATCAAGGGCCTTAAGCTCGTTCTTCGTCCATTGAACTACCCCAAACGAGTAGAATAGAACCGGGACGGCAAGCATGTTAGTCGCAGATACCTTGTTCAACGCCGACAGATTGGAAGACCAAATCTGTCGAAGCAGATGCTTGTATCTGCTTCGGAGAGACTCCTTCACTGATGTTACGTCCTGAATGCGGTTTTGAGGCACGCCCAGGTATGTATAGGTCTCTCCAGTATTAAGATGTCTGATAACACTGATATCCACAAGCTCAGGGTCCTTGGGAACGCCAGTAATCTTTTCTTTCTTCAGATAAATTTTGGCACACTTGTCCAAGCCAAAATCCATCCCAATCTCTCTTGTGTAGTTCTTGACAATATTTATAGCAGTTTGAAGTTTGCTTCTACCAGAGGCATAGATCTTCAGGTCATCCATATAAAATACATGAGTGACCTTATGCTCGCGCTGATTAGTATCACCACAGAGGTATCCAGGAGAATTTCGTAGTGCGAGAGATAGAGGCAAAAGTGTGATGCAAAAAAGCAAAGGGGTCATGGTATCACCTTGAAAGACGCCCCTCTGGAAGGTGACGTTGTTCGTTGTCACACGATAATTTCTAGGTGAGATAGTAAATCTAGTTTTCCAAAGAGGCATCAATCTCTCTATGCATCTCACTATGTGTGGATGTACCTTCAAGCTTTCCAACAGACAGATGATAAGTCTATGAGATGTTGAATCGAAAGCTTTCCGATAGTCAATCCAGGCCATTGACAGGACGCACTGATGGGCTGCAGCGTCTTTACAGACACACCTGTCAATTAGCAGGTTCTCTCGACAGCCTGCTACACCTTTTTTTGAGCCACGTTGTTCGTACATCTCTCGCCATACAGGCTCAATTCGTCGAACAATCCTGTTGTTGAGGACAGCTGTAAAGATCTTATACAGCGTGTTCAAACAAGTTATTGGCCTGTAATTCTCTGGGTTGGATAAGTTGCCTTTTTTTGGCAGAAGTATAGCGCGTCCTAACACCAGCCACTGCGGAATGGGCGTCTCCGACTTTAAATATGAGGTGAATATGCGGGCCAAATGTTGGTGTGTAAAAGTAAACTTCTTCCACCAAAAGTTCTTGATACAATCTGGTCAAGCAGCGGAAAAGTTCTTCGTGCCTCTAAGTGCTTTTTTCACCTCTTCGGCAGTGATTGATGGATATTCCTCCTCAGATTTTATGAGGTTGTCGCAAACCTTCTTGAAGCGGATGATATTTTCAGTATCTTCTTGCAACTCTAGTGTTGTCGGGATCTGGTGCACCTCTCTCCAAAAAGTCTCTACCTCCTTGGGCTTGGGTGGATTTTTGACAGAAACAGGTAGATCGCTGAAGAGGCGCGATGGGTCAGCGAGAAACTGTTGATTCTCCCTGATCCATCTCTCCCTCTTCTGTATTCTCCTCCTTGCGTGAGATAACAGCCGTATTTTGTCAACAATATGCAGCTTGATTGTCAGCAGCTTTGACTTGTTTAGTGTGTGATTCAAGATCCTTAGTTCTTAGGCGAACTTTCGAACCCTTTCCGTAAACGGTCTACCAGATGTTATGTAGTCAATCACACATTGAACACGGGACGCATTCTGTCTTGCCCATCCAATCTTCTTGTTCAGTTGATGCAAGCGTCTTTTGGTCTTTTGATCCATCGTTGGTTTCAGCCTTCGATTTGAATCAGCCAAAGTTCTCGCAGCACCATACACTGAGCAATTGATGGTCCAGAGGTCGGACTGTTGCGAGATATCTCCACGAAGGAAGGCATCGATTTCAGCCAGATCTTGGGACTTAGGAGGAACTTGCATGTTAATGTTCCTTCTAGTAATGAAATTGCGATCATCTCTCAGAAGGTGCCTGCTTTCTGCGGTTGGTCTCAATGTCGCTTCCTCATCTTCGTCTGCAGCTTGATAAAGCAGCGGTTGGGGAAGCGCTCCGCGTACATATCCATTTTTCCGGAGGTAGTCGGCTTGATTTCGCAAAGAATGATGCGAAACCTGCTGAAGCTGTGGGTGTTTCTGGCACCACAGAGTGTGAATACGCGCCATAAAGCCTCCGCGAACAGGGATAATGCTGGCCGTCGTCGTGTTTCCATCTAAATTATTTTCAGCACCCCGAACTCTAGGCTGATCGGCATTGTTTGCCGACCCATTGTCGGGTGCTCTGCGCGTTCGATTGTCTTGAACCGCATCTACAACATTTTGGTGTTTTGGTGGTTTCATTGTTGTTCCCACGAGCAGCTAGGGAAAGGGTTAGTCCATCCTTGTAGAGCCCCGCGTGCAAGAATATGGCTGATACTCTGAGAGGTCGCCCGGTATCCCAGAGTCACCGTTTGAGACACCTAACCCAGGTGCCATTCAGCTTTCGGCACGGTTGTTACGCCTCCGCTTAGGAGTTATTCCTTCGGGACCATCCCTGGAAAATTGTCCGCGACTGCTTATTAATTATTGTAACCATATTCAGCAGAAACCCTTGGTACAGGAACCCTCTATCCGCAACCCGAGGACGCGTTCGGTGGCTTTGTCATAGGCCCTTCGGTTCTATTCCAAAGGAATCGAAACCGAAATATATATATATATATATATATATATATATATATATATACAGGGTGTCCAAAAAGTTCCGGGACGGCTAAATATTTCCTCAGGTAAGATATTTTTCAGGGCGGTCAAGGTCATTCTTGAAGGAACTTTCAACAAGGAATTCAATGGTGACCTTTATTTTGATCTTGACCATGACCTTCACGGTAATTTCAAGGTCAAATTGATTTTTTTAGATGGGAACCTCTATGTTTGACCCCGGGAACTGAGAGAGCGGAAAATTTTACGTCCAGGTATGACCATGACAAATCGGAAATTCGACCTGGAAAGGTCAGGGCAAGGTCAAACGAAGTGCAGCAGGATGACTCGACTGGCATGCATTTTTGAAGAAAATGTCCTGATGAAGGTTCTGGTCGTAGACAAGGTCAATGTCACCAATCGATCGGGAGTATAAAATGCTACAACTCTTGCGTTGAACATTTTCTTCATAAATGCATGCTGGTCGAGTCATCCTGCTGTACGTTGTTTGACGCGAATGTGTGGATGTCACACTTTTTTGTGAACGCGATAACTATAAAACAATTGCAGATAAATTAATGAAATTTGGAGGGCTTATTTTTATCACTAATATCTTAAAACTGACCGAAGGATTTCTTAAAATATTTATTGCGTTTTTTTTAGCACTCGATAATATTTAAAAAATCGGCTTTTTATAGTAAACCTTTTTTCATTAGCATAATTCAAAGTTGATAAAAAAATATAAAAGATTCCTTGATTCGAGACGATTCGATTGACCTATAATATTGATACATTTTATTAAAGAGTAGGGAAGATATGGCAATTTATATATTTTTAAAATCGGTTTTTTATAGTAAAACTTTTTTCATTAACATAATTCGAAATTGATGCAAGAACAGAAAAGATGTGCTGCTTCGAGTCGAATCGATTGACCTATAACATTAATGAATTTCATTGGAGAGTAAGGAAGCTATGATAATGCATAATATTTGAAAATACGGTTTTTTATAGTAAAACTTTTTTCTTTGAAATAATTCAAAGTCGATGCAAGAATATGACAGTAATATGCAGATAGATATATCTGATAGATAATAGATATGCAGTAATTCTGACAATTTTTGTAAAGAAATCATAAAGCTGGGAAAGGGATAGGGTGCAACAGAATATTTCCCTGCCCTTTTCCAGCTCGAAAAATTATAATTTCGAATAAAAAATTTGATTTGTCTGATTTATCTTTGTATTTAAAAATTTGTTGTATTATTTTGTAATGTTGTATTTTTTGTAAATTTATATTTTTAAAGTGAGCAAAATGAAGACTTTAGTTTGTCTATTATTGAAAAAAAAACGAATGCTTCCACTATGAGGAAGCAAAGTGCTCGTGAAATAAGCACCATATAATTGTAAATACAAACAAAGTGGGAACACTCGAGATTGAATTCACAGTTAGTTTAGTTTAATATTTAAGTAATTGGTGGAAAATTAATTTTTTTGTAGAACATCATTCTTATTGGTGAAGAATTAATCTTTTAAACAAATATGTCAAAATTCAAATAATTTTTATTCTCATAACGGAAAAATTCTTCTCGCGAAATTTCCGTAGCATTCTTATCTCTGCTAACTTTCTGCAAAATATCAGAAGAAAATATTTAAGAAATAGAAGCAGGCTAATTCATGTTTACAGTTTCAGAATGGACATTCTTATTGTTTCAATAATATTAAGAATATGACAACATCGCTTCAATTTATTGAATTTTTCTATTCTTTACATTTTTTTAAATTTTCAAACCCTTTTTTTATTTACTATATACAGTCACGAATAAATTTATATATTTTTACTCAGTAATAATTTGTTCTTCTCTATTGAGTGAGGAAATATGTTAAACAATCGAAATTACTAATTTTTTTAGTAATCCTCAGTGACCCACTTTTTGCTATTTATATATTTGCTGATTATATATATATTTAAAGCCTATATTGTGATCCGTTATAATTTAATGATTATAAAAAATTCTTATTTTTCTTAACTTTCTTCAAAGAATCTGAAGGTAATATTCTGAAAATAGAAACAGACTAGATTAGATTAGATTAGATAACTAGACGTTATCAACACCTTCGCTTTGTATTATGAAACTCTTCTATTTTTCAAGTTTTCCATGTTTATAACTTTTCTTAAATTATTATACAAAGTTCTAAGTGAATTTATGTATTTGTATCAAGAAACTAGTTGCTATTCAGTATTGAATTAGGAAATACCTTCACTAACCGAATTAATAATTTGTTACTAATCTTTAGTGGCCCACATTTCGCTAGTCCAATATGTGAAATTTCCGTAGCAGTTAGTTAGGTTCTAACAATTTTCATTTATAGAGGCAATCCATTATCATTTGAGTAAGAAAAATGGTCTATGAAATAAACACAAACTTCTTTCGATACTCAAGTTCATCTTTATTCAAGGCAAATGATTTTTACGAAGTTTGCTAAATAATTTCAAATTTCTATGGAAAATGAGGAAAATGCACTTCCGAAAAAAATTTTGAAAATCGAAAACAACTCTAGTAAAAAGTACGGCATAAAGACTCTGGCCATGTATGACTAATTCCGTGTCTATTTCTACGTCACGCTTACAATTTCACAATATGACTTACTTATTGTTTTAACAAAGTTAAGAATGGTACACCATCGCATCGCTTTATTACATTAAGCTTCTCTATTTTCGATATTTCCATCTTCATAACTCTTCCAAAATTATTAGATACAGTCCTAAACAAATTTTTTTTCTCCAAACTATTAGTTTTCCATTATTAAATCAGAAAATATCTAGACCACTCGAATTAGTAATGTTCTACTAATCTTTAGTGGCTTACTTTCATTCTTCGAATCAGTAGAATTTCGACACCAATTATTTGAATTTTACCAATTTTCATTTAGAGAGACCTCAAAGTATTTTTCGTACGAGGAAAACAGCTATACAATTAAAATAACCTTCTTTAGGCACTCAATTCCATACTTATTCAGCTTATTCAAAAATCTGGTCCAACAATGCATTGGAAATTTTTTTTTCTCGATTTTTTAAGCATATGGCACGAATCAATACTTTACAAATAATACTCCCATAAGTCGGTTTTATAGGGTCCCAAAAACGAATCCATAAGTGAAAAAATGGGTTTTTGGACATTTTGGCGCTAATTATTATTTTTTTGAGGTTTTTCAATCAAATAGTTTCTTATACATGAAGCAGTACTTCATGATGGTAATTAAATTTTCACATGAATTGTTTAAACAATTTATTATTGTTCTTCGAAATTGTCTTTCAGCATAGAGATAAAAAGTCGCGTTTTTTCATTTATCCACTTTTTGCCCAATTTGTAATCAAAGTGTGGAAATAGTCGTTCAATGTTAACAACAATAATTCTTTAAACAATTTATTATCAATGTTAATAATATTTTTTTCAATAATGCTAGAAATTGCGGTTTTTTCTAAAATCCTCAACTTTTTGTCCACTTTTTACTTGGAGTGAGTGAATATTCAATTCAATTTAGCAAAAATAATTTTGAAACAAATAATTATTGCTTATAGCTATCTTCTTCTATGTTAATACTAGACAGTTGCGGTTTTTTTCTGAAATTTCCAACTTTTTGTTCACTTTTTAATTATAGTGAAGTAATATTAATTGAAGTTAACAGACATAATTGTTTAAACAATTTATTATTATTGTTAATAATATTATTTTAGCTTGATGGTAGAATGCTGCAGTTTTTCCCGAAATTGATAACTACTGGTCTATTTTTCACTTGGAGTGACTTGATAATTAATTAAATTTAACAAAAATAATTTCTTGAACAAATTATCAGTGTTTATAACTATGTCCTTTTTTACTTTTTTCTCTTTTTTAATGCAAGTTAACAAAAACAGTTCCTTGAACAATTTATCTAAACATCTAGTTATCAGCATAAATGATGTATTACAAAGTTAGAAAGTTACGTATTAGAAACAATTTGCATTGAAAAAACCACAAAGAAATCAAAATTGGCGCCGAAAACTCGCAAAACCGTTTTTTTCACTTATGGGTTTTTTTTGGATCCTATAAAACAAAATTATGGGGGTGATATTTAACTAATAATAATATTTTCATATTCTATGGCCAATTATGAAGAGAATTGTCAGTTTTAACTTGATTCAGCTATTATTAGCGATTCTGAATAATATTTACAAAAACTTATTTTTTTACTTATTAGAAATACGCGTTGAACTTCATGGGGCTTGCACTATCTCTGACTATTATTTTTTCCCACAAAGAAGTGGATTTATTTGTTTTTGTATTTGAACAAATTTCCGTGCGATATGCGTGAAAGTCCGAGAAAAAAAACTGGACCACTCAAGGCAAATAATTTTCAGATATTATGCAAAAATAATTGCGATTTTCTCGGGAAAATAAGTAAAATTGATAACCGAAACGAATTTTGAAAATCAAAGACAGGTCTCTGTGAAAAAGTAGTTCATGAGGATCGTGAATATGTATAATTTATTTCGAAAATTGATCCATTGTAATGCAAAGATTCTAAAAAATTCTTATTTTTGCTAAATAATTGCAATTTTCTGTGGAGAATAATAAAAATATACAACCGAAAATTTTGTTGAAAATCTAAAACAGAACTCTGCTGAAAGATGGCGTATGGACCCTGAATATGCATAATTAATTTATATATCAATCCATATTGATCCCATATTGATACATTACATTTTTAAGATTGTAAGAAATTCTTATTTTTCTTAACTTTTTTTAAAGATTTTAAAAGTAAAAAAGGTCTAGGTCACGTTCTCAATTTCTAAATATGGTATGTCTATGAATGGGGTAAATCTACCCCATTCATCAAACTTGCTGAAAAATAATGTATGTATATGATGTATAAAATATAGCAAAGCGATGATTTTAGACATTTGTCTACGCATTTAAATTCAGCAATATATTCCACCATATAACGATGGTTAAGAAATACGTCAATTCAAATTGATGTTTTCAATGCTTTCTCTGCACACACCTTCAAGAAATAGTGATTTCGTCGTATTCAAAAATCAATAACTATGAAATAATTATAAAAATAATTAACTTTGTACTTTCCACGCTTTTTTCATATTGTTCCACGTCCCTTCATATTTTCCCATGCTATTTCATATTTCTCGCACCCCTTTTTTTTCTTACGCTACTTTATATTTTCTCGCGCTGTTTTCATATAATTCTACGCCCGTTCCTAATTTTTTCCCCACGATTTTTCATATTTTTCCATGATATTTTATATTTACCCACGATTTCTCCATATTTTCCCACGCCGCTTTCTATTTTCCCATGTTCTTTGATATTTCCCACAACCCTTTCCTCTTTCTTACCCTATTTCATATTTTCTCACGCCACTTCCTTTTTTCTCACGCTTTTTCATATTTGTCCACGCTATTTTATGTTTTTCCACGACTTTTACGGTTTCCTAACGCTTTTTATATATTTTTTCACACTATCTAATATTTTCCAACGCCGTCCTTTCTTTTTCCCCATGTTATTGGATATTTTTCCACACTTTTTTCGTATTTTCCCACGCCCTTCCTATTTTTAATGCTATTTCATATTTATCACACCCCTCTCTTCTCTCCTACGCTATTTCATATTTCCACACGCTTCTTTTCATGTAATCCCAGGCCCCTTCATATTTTCCACGCTATTTTATATTTTCCCACGCCCCTTTCTCTTCTTCCAACGCTTTTTCATATTTTTCGACGCTGTTTTATATTTTTTCACGACCTATCCTATTTCTCTACGCCTTTAATATATTTTTTGCAACACCCACCTCTAAAGTTGACGTTTTCATGCTTCTAAATTGTGCCTAAAGGACCTTATTTGAGCAGACTGTGTGCGAATAATTTTCGCGCATGCGCAGTTTGAAGATGGCTTACTTTAGGCACTGGTGAAAAAGTTGCGCATGCGCACTTTCGAGATGAGGTACTTTAGAGTTTAGACACTAGCATAGGTAACTTTAAACACTGGTGTTGGTATCTTCTTGGAATAAATTTAGATTTAACTTGAACAAATGTTTTAATGATTGAAGTTTTATTTTCATGGTTTCGTAGCCCCCCCCACCCCCGGCAAATGAGCATAAACGCCAACATTTTTTTTAAATAATTTTTTTTCCAACAAATTTTTTTCAATAAATTTTTTGTTCCCAAATTTTTTTTTTCAAAATTTTTTTGTTGCCAAATTTTTATTTCAAAAATTTTTTGTCACAAAATTTTTTTTCAAAAATTTTGTTTCACAACATTTTTTTCAGAATATTTTTTTTTTAAAACATTTTTTAAACAAAATTTTTTTCAAACATTTTTTTTTTAAGTTTTTTTTTTCAAAAAAATTTCTTTACTCCACTCTATATATATACCATTAAACCATTTCCCTTTCAGGGTAGGCGTGACACTACCCGATTCGGGTAGTGTTTCTAGGTTTTTCTTGTAGTTATAAATAACTACAAGTGTGGGCTCACCACACCCACGATGTGCCAACAGCACTCATGTCAGTATTCTTGAATGGTCACCCATCCAAGTACTAACCGCGTCCAACGCTGCTTAACTTCAGTGATCTGACGAGAACTGGGTTTTTCAGCGTGGTATGGCCGTTGGCAGTCTAGTATGCAATATAAAATTAGTATTTTTCGTTACCTCCTCCTAACAACTTTTTCGGACGGGCGTTGCAAAAAATAGCGTGTAATACACGTGCGCATATCTGATTGGTAACTCGTGTGATTGCATCATTCGCCTGCGGCTTATGCTGCAAAATTCACACTCGCACACAATCACCTATTTTGCGCACTTGTATCACAAATAACTATTTTCACACTATTTAATATTTCGCCACACCCTTTCTTTTTTCTCATGCTACTTCATATTTGCCATGCTTTTTTCATATATTTTCACGCCCCTCCCTATTATCCCATGCTATTTGATATTTCCCCCCGACCCTTATTTTTTCCCCACGCTATATCATATTTGTCCACGCCTATTACTTTTTTCCACGCTATTTCGCATTTTACCACGCTTTTTCATATTTTCCAAAGCACGTTGCTTGTACCCACGCTATTTCATATTTTTTCATGCTTTTTTAATATTTTCCCTGTCGCGCGGCCGTTAAATAATATGAAATAGTATGGGAAAGTAGGGAAGGGCGTAGGAAAATATGAATCAAGCATGCAAAAATACAAAATAGCGTGGGAAGAAGGGAAGGGGAGTGGGAAAATATAAAATGGCGTGTGAAAAAAGAAAGCGGCGTGGGGAAATAGGAAATAGCATGGAAAAAAAAGAAAGGGCGTAGAAAAATATCAAATAGTGTGAAAAAATATACAAAAAGCGTAGGGAAACCGGAAGGGTCAAGGGAAAATATGAATTAGCTGGAGTGTAAGGAAAAAGAAAGGGGCATGGGAAATATGAAATAGCATGAGAAGATATGGAGAAGCGTAGAACAATATGAAGAAAGCGTAGAGAAGTAAAAAGTTCCTTTGTTCTAATTATTTCATATTTATTGATGTTGAAGTACAACAAAATCACTATTTCTTGAAGATTTGTGCAAAAAAAGAATAAAAAAGATCAATTTAAATTAGCATCTTGCTTAATGATCGTTACATGGTGGAATATATTGCTGAATTTCAATGCGTGGACAAATACCCAGAATCATCACTTTGCTATAGTTTATACATCATAGACCTTCACTGTTTTTGAGCAAGTTTGATGAATTAGGTAGATTTATAACACGGTCAAATATTAAAGTATCTGACGAGCTGCTCGAAATCCCATGGAAAATGCTATGATAAAGGCCGTGTTTTCTCCTCAATGAAACTTTCATTCGGAAAATCGTTGCAGGGTTTTGTGAGTCACATTCAAAGGAATAATCTTACGTAATTTGAGCCCAATTGCTTGGGGCCCAAAAACGACCTAATTGGCACCCATCCTTTTGAATAGATTGAAAAATAATTTATATCAGAAGAATATCTCCAAAAAGAATATTAACAAAGTTGAGATTTTCAAATTTTGTAATTTCTGGCGCAAATGTATGTCCTCCATATAATGACGTTCGTGAGGCAAAATTATTACTCAAACCTCCGAAAGAGTTGATCCATATTGATGATTATGTAGCACAGGTTGCTCTTCCAAAAAAGGGATAGAAATTTGTTATGAATTATTTTTTGATACGATGCGCAGTTTTTGTGTTATTCATAAAAAACTTCAAAAATGATAAAAAAAATTGTTTTCGACAAACGGCACAAGGTAAGAAAAAAAAATAATAAGACAAAAGTTTCTCTTCCAAAAAAGAGATAGAAATTTTTTATGAATTATTTTTGGATACGATGCATCGTTTCTGTTTTATCCATGAAAAACAACATTAAAAATTTAAAAATTTAAAATTTTTGTACAAACGACACAAGCTATGAAAAAAATGAATATACAAAAGCTGCTCTTCCAAAAAAGAGTTAAAACTCATCCATATTTGTCATCAATAATTTGTTGATAGAACAAGTTCTTTTTTGTTTTAATCGTGAAAAATAACATTCAAACAAAAAAAAAATTAAATTTTTTGAAAAGCGACACATGGTACGAAAAAAACTCAATAGACAAAAGTAGTTCACCCAAACAGGATCTGCAAATTTGTTATCAATAATTTTTTGATATGATGGGTAGACTTTCTATTAATCGTAACAAATAAGATTAAAAATTAAAAAATTAAATTTTTCGAAAACGACAAAGGAGCGCAAAAAATGACAAGACAAAAGTTGTTCAACCAAAAAATATCTACAAATTTGGTATAAAATAAAAATTTAATTCATTTGGTTGTAAATTAACATTTTTCTTAAAAATTGAAATATTCAAAATTAAAATTTAACTGCTTTATAAGAGTTCCTCTTTTTGGCTTGAAAATTCAACGATTCTGTAGAAAATTCCAATATTTTGTTATAAAAAATTCGCTTGAAAAACTATTCAATTAAAAATGTATCTTTTTCCTAAAAGGTCCAACTACTTCATTGACAGTTTAACTACTTTCTTAAAAATTTATTTTATTTATAAGATTCACCTCGTTGGATGAGAATTTAACTATTTTGTCGAAAATTCTTTGTTCAAATTGAAAATTAATTTTTTTATCCGAAAATTTTTATTCCATTTTCCGTTGAGAACTTAACTATGTTGTTAAATTTAACATTTTTTGTGGAAAATTCAACGGTTTTGATGAAAATTCGTCCTTTTGGATTAAAAATTCATATTTTATGGTAGAAAAGTCATCCGTGGTTAAAACTGAACTTTTTTGTCGAAAATTGAAATTTCTTCCATAAACTTTGTCTCTTCAGCTTCACTGTTAGAAAAAATATTCGCTGACTTCATATTAGAATGTATGCAAATGACTTTGCATGCATGCAAATGAAATTAAATATAAATTTGTATATTAAATTTAATATTAATTTTATTGTTTGAATATACATAGCATATTAAGTCTAAAATAATTTTATTAATATTAATATACACACTAAAAAATATATTTTGAACCAAGTAAGTGTATTTACTTGAATCTCATTTCATAGCACCACGAAAATATTTTTTCACAGTAGTAGTTTTGATCTGAACTAGACATATGTATGTTGGTCTGAGGAAATTAATTCTTGGCCTGTATTTTCTTGAATAAAATAAATATTTCTTACCTCCAAAGAAATGATTTCATTGACTCAGAAGGTCTGGATTTGTTGAAAACTGATCAGTCCTTCAAAGAAATATTAATTTGATTCAAAAGAGTTTGATTATTTCAATTGATCATGACGCATATGAATCATTCAATTTCTCATAATTAAATCAAGCCTTTAGGTTTCTTTGGATAAAAGAAATAATTGTTAATTTTAAAAGAATATTAATTAAGGCAAAAATATATTTATCTGATACAAAGAGTTACTGAATTTATACCAATGAATTCATAACAAATAAACATTTATTTAAAAAAAATTGTTCGATTAAATTAAACTTCTATTCATTTGGTTAGAAGAATTTTTTCTTTCAATGTGGAATACGAAGGAGATTATTTCAAACAAATATTTCTTCCAATCAAAGAAATATATCATTAGGCTAAATGCATATCCATTCAACTGAAATAAATACTTAATATATATAAATATATAATATTCAATATAATAATTCAATGTCCATGTTTTTGATTTTAGTCCAGTCCTTATTAATACCTTTTGCTTAAAAGGTAGAAAAGAAATAGATTTTCCATTTGTTAATAAGAAATCATCCAGTGTCATAATTTCCCTTAAAGTATTGCAAAACCTATACCTACTGTCAACAACATTCTTTATTGTTCATAAACTCTCTTGATTCATTTTTATAACAATTATTATAAATTAAAGCCATTAATGAGCATACGTATTTACTTTTGGAAATTTTTATATTGTAAATTTTAATAAATTTTAAAATCGAAAACAGGATTCTGTTAAAAAGTAGCGCGTAAGAACCCTTAATATGCATAATTAATTTATAAACAATTAACCAATTGTAATTGAAAAAATTCTTTTTTTGTCCTCACTTTGCTGGGACAATTAGAAGGCAATATTTTGAAAATGCAAACAGACTAGGTTACGTTAACAATTTCTCAGTATGACCTACTTATCGTTTTAATAGATTTAAAAATGTTAAACCTTCGCGTCGTTTTATCAAAAATTTCTATTTTTAAAGTTTTTCATTTTTATAACCTTTTTTTATTATTTCTCATACAGTCTCTAGTACATTTTTTTTTTCAAGAAATTAGTTTGCTCTCCACTATTGAATTAGGAAATATTTCGACTAATCGAATTTGTAATTTTCTACTAATCTTTGGTGGTTGACTTTCGCTAATCGAATCTGTAAAATTTTACTTTTAATTACATAGTTACATTTGACACAATTAATTGGGACACCTTAAAGTATTTTTTGCATAAAAAATCTATATAGTTAAAATAAACTTGATGAGCATTAAAATGCATATTTATTCAAGCTGAAGCTCATGTAAGGCCAATAATTTTTGCTAAGCTTACTAAATAATTGCAATTTTCGATGGAAAGTAAGGATAATATACAACCGAAAAAATTTTGAAAATCGAAAACAGAACTCTGTTGAAAAGTAGCAAACGAAGACCTTGAATATATATAATTAATCTCAAGTACATTGATCGAATGTAATTTAAAAAATCTAGAATATTCTCATTTTTCTTAACTTTGTTCAAACAATTAGAAGACAATTTTTCTATACTGAGGCAGGCTTCATAATGTTTACAACGTCACAATATGGCCTTCTTCTTGTTTCAATAAAGATAAGAACGGTATACCATTGCGTCGTTTTATTAAAATTTTGTATTTTTACAGTTTTTCATGTTAACTTTTTTTTAAATTACTATATACTGTCCTAAGTAAATTTATTTACTTGCATCAAGCAATTAGTTGCTTGGTACTGCCGAATTATTATATATCTTAACTAAGAGAATTATAAGTTTTTTACTAATCTTTAGTGCCTCACTTTTCGCTAGTCGAATTTCAAAATCAAATTCTTTATACACTCAATTTCATATTCATTCAAGCTGATGCTTACTCAACTCAAATAATCTTTACAATTCTTGCGAAATAATTGTTATTTTCTATGGAAAATGAGGAAAATATACAACTGAAAGAAATTTTGAAGATGGAAAACAGAATTCTGTTGAAAAGTAGTGCATAAGGATCCTGAATATGCATAATTATTCAATATATTGATTCATATTGATCCATTATGATTTTTTGATTGTACAAAATTCTGATTCTTCCTAACTTTGTCGAAACAATTAGAAGGCAATATTATATCCTATTTATCGTTTGAATGGAGTTAGAAATTCTACAGTATCGCCTCGTTTTATCAAACTTTATTTATCAGAAAATATTTGGACTACTCAAATTAGCAATTTTCTATTAATCTTCAGTGGCTCACTTTTTGTTAATCGAATCGAAAATTTTCACTAGTAATTAATTAAATTTGACCAATTTTAATTCAAAGAGCAAACCTGCTTGAAAACTGAAATATACTAATCCTTCAAGCCCTCAAATTGATAGCAATGTTAGAAATCAGAGCTTTTATGTCATACACATAGTCGCACAATCAGATGACTTTACAATATCAATCACCCTAAAGTCACTAATAGTAACAAAACACTTAGAGGAAAAAATAGAATGGAAAAGTGATCTGGCCGAAAAATATATAAATGCGATGCAGTCTTCTCCATGCAATGTAACAGAGCTTCTCTCTATGAACGAGATGGCGGATAATCTTAATAAGACAATATTCAATAATGGGGAAGTATTAGCTATGAACTCACTAACCAGTTCCAGAACGGGTTCATCAAAACCACGGTTCGATGCAGGATGCGTAAAATTGAAAAAATCTACGAAAGCTCTGCTGAAAAAACGTAAAAAGCAAAACTTCGAAAACAAATTAGCATCAGCTAGAGACTCTGAAACTTTCTGAAAAATAATCATTAATTTTAGATTTAAAATTAGCTGAGAGGATCCTGTCGATTCAGATAGGGGAATTGGATTCTTCATATGAGTTTCCTTTTTGACAAAGTTTTAGAACAAGGAAAAATACCTGCTTTCTGGGACAATATTCATTTTAAAATGTTATTTAAGAAGGGCGACAGGCAGGACCCTAGTGATGGCCGTCCTATAGCACTTGTAAACTGAATAATAAAAACGTTTACCCAAATTATTACACGTAGAATGACGGATTAGGCAAACAAAATTAATCTTTCTCCCGAATTCCAAACTGGATTTAGAAAAAGACCGCAATTGTCTAGATAATATTTTTACTTGAAACTCGTTAACACAAATTAGACACAATGCTAAGGCAGGTAAGCTATTCGTCCTGTTTGTCGACTCCCTCAACGCTTTCCCCTCTATGTCACATAATTTTCTATGGAAAAGAATTTACAATCTTGGTTTTGGTTACAAAATTTCCAAGATCCGGATTGGTTTTTATGCGAAAGCTAACATTACATACATAAATTGATAAGCATTTCGAACTCGAAAGTTCATTGCCTCACTACCCGGTTCGGGTAGTGTTTCTAGGTGGATATTTACTACCAATGTGGGCCCACTACACCCACGACGGGCCAACAGCACGCAGTATTCCTGAACGGTCACCCATCCAAATACTAACCGCGCCTAACAATGCTTAACTTCAGTGATCTTACAAAAACTGGTGTTGTCAGTGTGGTATCGCCGTTGGCGAAAGCTAACATTGCAATCGAAAATAGTTTTGGAACTACAAAACCTATTTGGGCCACGAAGGGAGTTTTGCAGGGTGAAGTTAGAAACCCTCTCTTGTTCGCGTTGCTACTTGCGGAATTCGGAGATTTTCTGAAAACTGAAGGAATCAGGGGGTTTCTATCGATCATTTACCCGAAATAATCTTGTTTGCATATGCGGACGACATTGTACTTCTTGCAGCTACCGCGATCGAAATGAAAAAAATTAAAATATGTCCTCTAAAATACTGTAAGCTTAATAATTTGGAATTTGACATTAATAAAACAAATTTCATGATCATACAAAAAGGGAAATCGGAATTGTCAAAGGTTATACCTATTTAGGTCTACCTTTCACCCAATCAGCGAAATTCAAAACGTATTCGCACTCGATTTTGTCCAAAGTGCGAAGTTTTCTACATTAAGTTCACCTCTATTATTTTTAATCTTAAGTTTTAGGATGCAAATAAAAACTATACGCCCTATCAAAAAGTGACGAAAGAAATATTTGTAGATCCTTTTTAGGCGCACAATTTTTGTCGAATCATATTTTTTCGGATCTCACATAGTTTGACCGCAAAAGGGAATTTTTAATTTTTCCTTACTTTTATGTGGTGGTTCAAACCATAACCGTTGGTCGGAAATTTGAATTTTCAATTTTTCAAGAAAATTCAAAAAGTCGTGATGTTTGTTTTAATTTTGAAAATGCTATAACTCTGATATTTTTTTTTATCAAGAATAGTCGTAAGGATAATTTGTTCGACTTTCCAAGTACTACGACTAGCCCTATATAGAATTTTCAAATCTTAACGAAAATGGTCTAAAAAATGTTGAAAATGCTCTATCTTTAGAATTTTTTTTCCAAAACAACTACCTAACAAACTTAAACTTCAGTTTGCATACATTTTGTAAATGCCCTAACTCTGGTAATTTACTTTTTATCGAAAAAAGTGATGAGGATAAATGGTTCGCCTTCTTGAATGCTACAAACAGTCGTTCATAGAATTTTCAAATTCTTAAAAAACGTGGTCTGAAAAATTTTGAAAGTGCTCTAACTTTTTGAATTTTTACCCAAAATCGATGGCTAACAAAATTCACCTTCATTTTAGGGCCGTAAAAAGTGTACCAAAGGTCAATCCAATCTGTCAAATCCTTTCAAAGTTATCGTGCTAACAGACTAAAAGTCTACAGACCCACGCACGCAAACACACACACACACACAAACGCACAGAAAGACCCATTCGCAAAAACTTGTTTTTCGGATTCAGGAGGTCTCAAAACGTGGACACTTGATAAAAACGGGGGGGGGGGATTTCACACAAATCTAATACCTTCTCTGATGAGAATGTAAAAAGGGTGCAAGTGTCGCAGACAGATTTAAACAAATATATTCTGCGACATGCTTTTACATACAGGGTGACATACAGAAATGACCTTCACGGTCATTTCAAGGTCAAATTGATTTTTTTTCAAATGGGAACCCCTATTTTTCACCCCAGGAACTGAGAAAGCGAAAAATTTTACGTCCAGATATGACCTTGACCAATCGAAAATTTGATCTGGGAAGGTCATGGCAAGGTCAAACAACGTACAGCATGGTGACTCGACTGGCATGCATTTTTGAAGAAATTGTTAAACGCAAGAGTTGTAGCATTTTCAACCCCCGATCGATTGGTGACATTGACCTTGACTTTGACCAGAACATTCACCAGGACATTTTCTTAAAAAATTCATGCTAGTCGAGTCATCCTGATACGTTGTTTGACCTTGCCATGACCTTCCCAGGTTAAAGTTTCGATTGGACAAGGTCATATATGGACATATCTAGACATATCTAGATTAACAATTGTAAGTTCGAAAAAGTTACAGGGTGTGTATAATGCAAATTTGTTAACTGAAGATGCTTATAGTAAAATATAATTTTTTTCCAAGTCATTAAAAAAATAAAGTCTCCTCCCAAGCAATTGGAATTTATTGCTTGGCCCTCTGCGTGCAGACATCTTGCCAGATGGCGTCACAACTTGAAGTACCAGATACGTGTTGAATCGAACCTCTCTGAAACACTGCTAGTTTTTGTCAATCAAGTGTCACAAAGTGTCAGCCAGGCAATAACTCGCGGTTGACCAGCCCGTACCTAGCCACTGACCAGACGGTCTGGCTTGGGGCTAGCCAGAAAAAACGTAGCATTTTTGCCCAGGCCCAGGCCAAACGGTTTGGTCAGTATCAAGACTGGAAATCAGATGGTCTGATCTGGGCCAGGCCAAGCGCCAGAACATTTTTCCACACAGGCAGCCTTCAATAATTCAAATATTTATGTTTTCGAAATATATTTTTCAATGTAATATTTTTTTGAATATATATGTTAGGCTCCTAACCCGAAAACGCCCAATGGGCGTTTAAAACGCACAAACTAGGTGAAAGCGCTTTTAAGTGCACTGAACTAAAATCGCCACAAAAAATCAGCGACTCTCGATATGTTAAATAAAATACAAGTAAAAATGCTTAGACCAGTGGAAATAGCGAATCAATTAACAACAATTCCGAATGTATTCAAAAAAATTGTATATTTGTTTTTTCATATGTCAAACATAAAATAAAATTTTGCAAAACGTGATCGGTTCAGCAATTTGTTTAAAAAAATTAATTTGCAAAATTTTGTCCCCATTGCTCAACGAAAATTCAAAACATTTTGCAAACTTGAGTGAGTAATTATAAAGTCGGTCTCTATCCTGTATTAAATTTTCAAAACGTTCGTGATGCGGTAACATTATTAATTATAAACACATTATTATTTTGTTAGTCACTCCCTAGCGAAAATACCGAAGGATTTGCAAAATGTTGTTTCTGCTTTTTTCCATGGAGAAGAGACTATTGTATTATTTGCAAAACTAAATACATAAGGCAAATTATCGTTTTTTAAATTATTGTTCAATTTTTTGCAATTCGACTCCTAACTTTCTAGCGAAAATTGCGAAGGTTGCGTTTTTGGGTAGCAAATGTTAGAAATGTCGAGATCTGAAAATTATCAAATTTGCAAAACGTTGCTCGGCCGGCAATAATATTAAAATTACAATTAAACAAATTAGTTACTTTTGTAAACTAGCCAAAAATTATAAACATTTTGCAAATCGTACTGCGTGATAAACAACTTATTACCAAAGTCATATAACATTTGCAAACTGTTTAAAACCTGGCAACATTATTAATTATGAACAAATTATTATTTTGCTTGTCACTTCCCAGCGAAAATAGCGAAGGTTTTGCAAAATGTTTTTCTGCTTCTTTCCATTGAGGAGAGACTATTATATGATTTGCAAAACTGTATGCATAACGCAAATTGACGTTTTTTAAATTAATGTTGCATTTTTTGCAATTCGACACATAAAATTCCTGCGAGAATTGCAAATGTTGCGTTTTTGGGTAGCAAATGTAGCAAATTGCAATTAAACGAATTAGGTACTTTGTTAAAATAGCCAAAAAATACAAACATTTCGCAAATCGTACTGAGTGATAATTACCTTAGTACTAACATCATATTAGATCATCATCATATTTCTTACTATTAAAGGGTTCCATATAGTTTGTAACAGATTTACTGTTTTTTTTTCATTGGATAACGCGATGCGGGGCGAATATGACGATCCATTGCACTATATATAATTTTCGAGGTTTTTTGAAGGTTTCTCGTTTCTTGAAAAAAGTTTTCAAAAGGAATAAAATAACTGCCGGTGCAGGAAAAAGAGGAAAAATTTGAAAAAAAACGAGTAACAACATGCGATTCAGGAATTGCGCGAAAATTTTTTGATATGTGAATAATTTTTTTTAAAATAATTTTTATAAGGTAATCGGAACATGATTAAAATTTTTCATTTATTTCGAGAATTAAGACATTTTGAGAGACAATTGTAATACATTTGCAATTCTCGCAAGAATTTTATGAGTCGAATTGCAAGAAATGCAACAATAATTTAGAAGGCGATAATTTGCGCTGAGGAGTGATAAACAAAATAATAATTTGTTTGTAATTGATAATGTTGCCAAGCGGTAAGCAGTTTGCAAATGTAATATGACGTTGGTAATAAGTTGTTTATCACTCAGTACGATTTGCAAAATGTTTGTAATTTTTCTCTAGTTTACAAAAGTAACTAATTTGTCTTACTGCAATTTTAATATTATTGCCGGCCGAGCAACGTTTTGCAAATTTGATAATTTTCAGATCTCGACATTTCTGAAATTTGCTACTCAAAAACGCAGCATTCGCAATTTTCGCTGGAATTGTAGGAGTGAATTGCAAAAAATTTAACAATAATTCAAAAAACGATGATTTACGTTATGTATTTAGTTTTGCAAATCATAAAATAGTCGCTTCTCAATGGAAAGAAGCAGAAACAACATTTTGCCAAACTTTCGGTTTTTTCGCTCGGGAGTGATTAACAAAATAATAATGTGTTTATAATTAAGAATGTTGCCGCTTCACGAATGTTTTACAAATTTGATACAGGATAGAGACTGAGTTTATAATTACTCACTCAAGTTTGCAAAATGGTTTGAATTATCGTGGAGCAATAGGGGGCAAATTTTGTAAATTAATTTTTTTAAACAAATTGATTTTTATGCCTAATTCCACTGGCCTAGCTGTAGCCAGGCCCACTGCTTAGAGACCTGTACTTTCACATGACCCCGGAGCTAATAATAATATATTGGAAATAATTTGAAAAAATTCTGGTGTGATCTGCAACATGTTTAGAATGCAGTCGAGATCTTAAACTTTAAAAACGTCGTTTTTTCAAGCATTTTTCTTGAAGGTTTTTATTAAGGAATTGAATGAAGCTATCGCGCCGTTTGAACTTCAAACTAACACGATTTCTATTCGAAATCAAAAACAGGTGAATTCAACAAAATAGATTAATTTGTAAACAAATAGTGAAATTTTCATCCTGAAACATGAATTTTTAACCAAGAAGATTAATTTTCTACCAAAAATACAAATTTTCAACGCAACAGTTGAAGTCTCAATTAAAAATGATAAATTTTTTAACAAAGATGGAATAGTAACATTTTCAATTTAAAAAATTGATAGTTAACCAAAAAAAAAAATCAACAAAGTAGTTCGATTTTCAACCGAAGAGATGAATGTTTAACTAAAGTTGCATCTTCAGCCAAAAAACAAATTTTTAACAAACTGGTTCGAGTTTCAACCAAATAATAGAATTTTTCAAAAAGAATTTTGATTTTTTTACCAAAAACCACGAAATTTCAACGAAATCGATGAATTTTAAACTAAGTAAGACAAATTTATGACAAAGATGAAATAGTTAAATTTTCAGTTAAAAAAAAGTAATGTTTTACCAAAAAACAAATTTTCAAGAAAATAGTAAAATTTGCAACGAAAACATTTTTAAATAAAATCGAGAATCTTCAACGAGAAAACTGAATTTAAAAAAAATAGTTAAATAGAAAATTCATTATTGAAAATTTAACTCTTGCATTTTTGTTGGTAAATCTATCTTCTTGATTGAAAATTTATTTTTGAACTTAAAATTTAACCGGACTTCGCTCGCGGTATCAGCTAGCCGGTG